>VXAK01013759.1:314384-346822 GCA_013399435.1 Arenaria interpres | reverse complement strand
ATGATCGTGACGCCCAGCCGGTACCCCGGCCGCCGCCCGGGAGAGCTGCCGTTCAAGTCGGTGCCCCTCAACAGCATCCCCGCGGGCACGCTGACCCCGCTGAAGGAGTTCCTGAGGCGTCAGGGCGCCGTGGAGGTGGGCGCGGAGCCGGCGGGCCGCGGGGAGAGGAGGCCGGCGGCCGGCGGCGTCTTGCAGTCCACGCTGGTGGCGGGCGGCGCGGGCCAGCCGGAGCCGCTGGATGTCAGCGAGATCCCGGCCGGGCCCCGGCGGTGTCTGAAGCGCCCGGCCTGCGAGCCGCCCGCCCGCGAGTCCCCGGCCAAGATCTTCCAGCGGATGAAGGCCAAGACCCAGCAGCAGCCCCGGGACCTCGGCACCGACTCCATCCTGACCCCCGCCCCGAGGCCCGCCGCCGCCCTGGCCAGGCTGCCGCAGCCTGCCGAGGCGGAGGGCCGCCGGGGACCCGCCGGGAGGCCCAGGGGCTGTGTCCGGCCGGAAAAAGGTTGGTTTCTCCGCGAAAGAATATTAACCTCGTATTTAGGTCCCTTAGCTCCGTGTGGCTTCCTTTATGTTTTGCTTCTGACTCTTCCAGGGTCTGGAAAAAGCAGCGGTGTGCGTTCATAGGTGTAAAAGAAATACCGGTACCGCTACTGTTTTTCCCCCAGGTGTTTGGGATTTTTTTCTTTTCTTTTTAAAGTTTGGCTGGAGGGTGTTTAAATAATAAAACGCGTCTGTGCCATAGCTGATGTTTCTTCCCTTTTCTTTACCTTAGAAGAATCCCTCCCGGGGCATTTTCTCCCTTTCTTGCTCAGTCTGGCTTTAGCTGCTCCCTCGGTTCTGTTTGTGAGTGGCACCCCTTGCAACACCTTGAAAAACAGGGAATTACACTTTATAAGCTTTAAAAAGAATCAAAACAAGCCATGACTTTAACTACCCCCCGCAGTCGATACAGAAAGGAGAAGGGCTGATGGAGGGACTGTTTGGGTTTTGAAGTCCTCCCAGAGCGTTTCCCTGGGCAGCCTGGCGTGATGGCTTTCCTGGTGCGTCTCTGCTCTGTGACTAGTTGGTGCAACGTGAACTTTACAGCACCGTGCCCTCCTGTAGGGGCACCGCAGGCGAGTAGGAATGGGAGACCCACTGAAACACTGGCTGGTCTGTGGGAAGGGTTATGCTTCGTTGCTACCTCTGTTCCTGTTCAAAGCGCAGGAGTTATGAATCTCCTGTACCGATCCAGTTTTGGGAGGGGGTTAAGACCTACCTGGCTTGTCGGTGTTCATTTTAAGACCTAATTGCAGAAAATTAGGCTAAGTGCTCAGCCTGGCTTACCTGGCCAGTAGCGTGGGCAGCTGCGTGCTGTTCTCACTGGGGGCTGTCGAGTTGTCCAGATGGAGATCAGTGACAAGTGGTGTCCCTCAGGGGTCTGTACTGGGACCAGCACCGTTGAATATCTTCATCAGTGACACGGACAGTGGGATCAAATGCACCCTCAGCAAGTTTGTGGATGACACCAAGGTGACTGGTGGTGTTGACACGCCTGAGGGATGGGATGCCATCCAGAGGGACCTGGACAGGCTGGAGAAGCAGACCTTGTGTGAACCTCAGGAGATTCAACAAGGCCAAGTGCAGGGTCCTGCAGATGGGTTGGGGCAGCCCCTGGTATCCATACAGGCTGGGGCATGGAGAGCAGCCCTGAGGAGAAGGACATGGGGGTATTGGTGATGAAAAGCTGGCCATGAGCTGGCAAATGCACTCACAACCCAGAAATCCAACACCATCCTGGGCTGCCTCCCCAGCAGCGTGGCCAGCAGGATGAGGTGGGGATTCTGCCCCTCTGCTCCGCTCTGGGGAGACCCCCCCCCCCAGTGCTGCCTCCAGCTCTGGGGCCACCAACAGCAGAAGGACATGGAGCTGTTGGAGTGGGGCCAGAGGAGGCCACGGAGATGCTGGGAGGGCTGGAGCCCCTCTGCTGGGAGGGGGGGCTGGGAGAGTTGGGGGGGGTCAGCCTGGAGAAGAGAAGGCTCCGGGGAGACCTTAGAGCCCCTTCCCGTCCCTCAAGGGGCTCCAGGAAAGCTTTTGCCTTTGCGTCATCACATCACAAGTGGTAACGCCTTTATGGGGTACCAAAAGGGTTAGTATTGGTGCTGCTTGTTCGACCTTCCTGCTGTGAAACACACCCCGTTTGTGGGCTCCCTGTGGGCTGGGTTACACCAGACACACGTGCACACACCTGAGGGTGCTGCTCACACACAGCTGAGGCAGCACAGGCACTAACCCCCCCCATGAACAGGCAGAGCTCCTGTTGCCCACCCATCCTGGGAAAGAAAAGAAAACATATTGTTGCACAGTGGAGTTTAGTACCTTATGAGTATGGACTTTGCTTCTACTGCCTCCCATATGAAAATGTTTTTCTTCCCCAAATTTGAAGATAATTTTTTTTTTCGTATTGTTATTTTCCAGAACTAGTTTGCAATGGGCTTCCCAAGAACCAGATTGCAAAAGCACAGGCCGCACACCCTCTGGTACAGGAATCCCCTCAGAAGTTCTTCTTGCGTGTAAAGCGGAAACTGCAGCAGCAGCAAAAAGGTACTTGGGATTGCTCCTGAGAGCTCTTCGGGTTTCTGTTCTTGCTTGTCATCTCTCGTGTGCTTTGGTAGAGTGCTGTCCTTCTGACTAATGGAAACTTGGTGGAGAATCCTAACCTTCTTATTTGCTGGCTTTTTTTTTAAAATTTATTTTTCCCCTTAGCTTTTAATACATAAGGAGAAAAGGTTTGCTTCCATGAGAAATTCTCTTGTATTTGTTTTTTTCCATGTTGCTACTTGATAGCGACCCCGTGTGTTCTTCCCTCCTCTAATTCAGTTTTGGAAATGCGGATGAAGAAAACGATGGGTGGCAAAGGCCTAGTAGTGCTCAGCTTCAAAACTGAGCTTAATTTACCTGAAAACTCAAACCCCAGTGCTTGTAGCTCCCAGCAGAGCAGCAAAAATGGAAATATTTGAGATGCTGGTTTTTATGAAAACAGCTTTTTTTGCTCTGCAGCAAGGATTCATTAAAGAAAAGACAGAAAGAATAGTAAATAAATACTATTAATAGATATGGTGTGCATTAGCTTGTTTTGGGGGGAAAGTGGAATATCTCTAAGTGTTTAACAGCAGGTGATGAGGAAAAGCTAGTCCGAACAAATTCAGAGAGTGGCTTGTGTTAACAACTAAAATAGGTGGCGCTTTCTAATTGTGATGCTCATCAGTAACCTCCACTCACTAGAAATGGAGCTAACTTTATGAATGTATTTTTATTAGTTCTGAAATATCACTGATTTCTTTGTTATTCTTTTTCTAACGGACAGATCGAGCACCTTCAAACCTGGTCAAGCAGAATGTTCCTCCTCCCACGGCTACAGAAAAGCCATTGGTCAAATCTGCCTTTGCTGAGCCGCCCAGGAGTGACCCTGCAGAGCCTGTGGCCGCTGATAAGGATGATCAGGATAATTTCCTTGTGGAATCAATGGATGCTGATGATGAAATGTCTCAAAATACTACTTCTGTGATTATAAGCCCTCCCTCTTTTAAAAGCGGGGATCGGTTAGGAGAAAGGTGGAGAAATGGAGAAGCAAAAGAACTTCATCAAGACAGAAGAGAATTGCAGCCAAGCAACGAGCAACCTGCTCAGGGAGGAGAGAAGATACTGGAGAGTAATCCTCAAAAGCCCTTGCCGTGCTTGTGTAGCATCATGCTCTCTTCTCCCAAAATCCACATTCCGAGGAGGCAAAAGCCAAAAGAAGGCTGTGAGGCCCCTTTGGATGCACCCCGTGCAGATCAAGCTGCTGGCAAAGCAGACAAAGAGGTGGGAGAACTTACTTAATACTTCAGGGCAACGGAGGGGTTCCTGTGCGCGCTTGTCGCTCAGAGCTGCTATTTATTTCCATTTTTTTGGGTCAAAAGTAATGAGTTCTCAGAAGAGAATTAAACTATCCAAGTGTTAATTGCCATGTGTATGATGGAGAGGAAACAAACCTCTGGCCACTGTAGCTCCTGGCTGCTTCTGCAGAGCCGAGGAGGAGAGGTCTGTCTCAGCTGTGGGCCAGGGCTGGTTCCACAGTGACCAGCGTCCGTACGGCTCGTGGAGAGGTGAAAGTCTGGGCTCTCCTACGGAACATCCCAACTCCTGTTGGATCAAGTGGCACAAGAACCTTTTCCTAGGAGACTAGTCTGCAGATCTCATTTTCAATTTACTACGCGCTTGGCAGTTTTTACAACTTGGTGAATAAATCTGGAGGGAAGCAGCACATTTTGAGGTGTGCCGCGCTCCTGGGCGATTCCTTCCTAGGCGGTGGCAACCTTCATTCCCGGGGGGGTTCCCTTTGCTCCCCAGGGATATCTGTGGCACATCCAAGCTAAGCGGGTTGTTTTGTTCTCCCTCACCCTTGTCAAGCGTGTCTGATAGGTTTTCCTGTATTAAAAGTTGCCGTTATGGTGAGCTTTGATTTAAATAAGGAACAGATACCTGTTAATGTTTAAGATTTGTAGCTGAGGAGAAGCTGCTGGAAGAGATGTCCTGGGACACTCCAGATGTGGGCACTGGGTGGGCACGGCTCTACCTCTCAGGTACCTTCCCTCGCTCAGGGTCACATCAGTGGTAAGATTGTTAGTGAAACCAAGGCTGATGGTCAAAAGGTGAACGTCATTAAAGAAAAGATGTGGAGTTTATCAAGTGAAGCTGTGAGGAGAAATAGCGATACTTTCAGATGTTAAAAAAAATCATTTTCCAAGACGCTTTTTTCCTAAAACAGTTGTATGTTTCATACACGGTTTTCCAAAGTGCAGCTCGAGTGCGAGTGACTTGCTGGCTTTGTAATGCGAAATTAGGGGTGTCCGTAGTTTGCGATATCAGATACAGCCATTTTAATAGTGTCTAAATTTCAGCAATAAGCTAGCTGATAAATGCCATTTTATTTTTTCATGGATAACTTTTTTCTGAGCAGTGATGGAGGACAGCTGACCTCGTGTAAGGGGTAATGGCACAGTGGTGGTATCTTTTGTGAGGAGCTTTTTGGATTTGCTAGAGGTCATGGCTAATGACGTTGTCTTCTCAAAGTCAATATTAATTACTCAAAGCTGTAATTTAAATTCCTGTCTTCACTTGTGCATTAGACTCCAGCTTTGTTGTCCCTCAGCAGTTAATGTACATAATGGTTGTTTTCAGTTTTTCTGGTCTGGAGGCTGGTGCCTATATGTCTTCTTGGTTTATACAGGAGTTAATTTCTATTTTGCTGATGCCTCGGTGACGCTGCATAGTTTAGTCTAATTTAAAAATGACTTTTTTTTTCTTTTTTGCAACAGAAAAATGTCTGCCTAACCAGTTGGAGAATTAAAGTGATGGATGGTAACACTGCAATATGTGTTGAAGGAAAACGGAAGTAAGAAGTTTTCTGATTTCAATGCACTGTAGAACGTGCCGGGGGCTGTAGAAAGGCTGTTCCACCTTCGCCTGGCTGAAGGGCTGTAGCTTTGAGACTTGTGTCCCTGGAATGCCCTGGTGCTCGGGGGGGTGAGGGACCACATGGCTGGGGCTGGGGAGCGGTGGGGGAGAAGGAGCTGTGGTTGTCCTGACCTAGGCTGGCTTAGGTGGCCAGCAGTAAATACAAAGTGATGCTCTATTTTAAACTTTTTTATCAAAGAAGAGGTGAACTCCTCCATGTGCGCGAGAAGGAGAGTGCCCACCTACAGGAGAATACTGGTTAAATAATTATTTGAAAATCCAGTTCTGAGTCAATCAAAAAGCTTAAGAGGAATAAAGACGAATATGTTTGTCCAGTGGATCCTCCAAACTGGTGCTGACTTAGGGGTCTTGTGAGCTTCTACTTCATTTCACAAAAAAATCTGTTTTGTGGCTGCTGTCGGTCAGACGTGGCACGGGCTGACTGCCATCGGCCGTGTGTTCCTGCCATGTCACTTCTGGTGGCACTGTTACTCCTACAGCTCCATGGCCAACCGTGGCAGCAGCCAATCCACCTGAAAACTGACTCTGTGGTTTTGTGGTTATGTTTTTGGTCAGATTGTATCCAAACAGCTATAAGATCAGGAAAACAAGTGTCGGGACAAAAGAGAGATTTAGCTTCCCGTAAAAGAGGTTGAAGACATTGTGAAAATCATAGCATCATTTTGGTTGGAAGAGACCTTTAAGATCATCAAGTCCAACCATCAAGCTAGCACTGCCAAGGTACCACTGACCCATGTCCCTCAGCACCAATATGCCCTCGGAGAAGAGTGTTCTACTCGTTCTGTCACTGCTTACCCGCTGAGAGCTCAGCGCCTCGCTCCCGGGGGCAGTGCTGTGACAGGCAGTAATTGGGCAGGCTCTCTGGGAGATGGTGGGGGCTACCTGCGCTGGGAAAACAGACAGACATTTCACCTGTATCATGGTACGTTTGTGACTGCAATAACCATCTAGATGCAGTCCTTTACTCCCTTTAGCTTCCACAGCCTAATGTCAAGCTGATGTTCTGTGACGGGTTCCTTTTGTCCCCTCCAAGAATTAGACAGCGCCAGAGCTGTTTCTCCTCCAAGCTGAGAAAAGAAAACGTAGCACCTTTTGCCAGCGTCCGTATCGCTCATAAAACATGTTGCATTGCCTGTCTCGTGTGGAATACCAATATCCTAGTTTTAAATGCCTTCTTTTCTGAAAGCCCTGTTTTATTTCTGTTATTGACGTTCTCTGTCTTTTCTTAGAGGTATGAGAGACCTGCCTTGGCACAGCAACGCGGTTGTGGAACGCATAGCGCACAACCAAGTTCAGACGTCATCTGGCAATGTCTACCTGCTGCAGGGAAATATAGATTCAGCTTCCATGAGGAAAGAAGGTAAGAAGATGATTCTTAATGTAACGTTACAAACAGAGAAGGGCGTTAGATTAACGATGCTGAAGAGAAGGTTTGCTTTATGCCGCTAATTGGGCTCGGTGGGTATTCAGCACGGGCTGGGAAGTGACTCCAGCGTCAGATTTCTAAATACTCTGGAATGTTAATTGTCGCTGGCACTTTTAGGGTGCTGCAGTTACAGGGAGGGCTTTCAGAGCACGAACTTGGCTAACGGGTACCTCCTCTTAAAGAAACTGGTGGGGTTTTGGGTTTTTTTTGTTTGTTTTTGTTGTTTGTTTTTTTTCTAAGATTGCTGTTTTATCATTTTGGTCAATGCCTCAAGGCCAGGCTGGAGGGGGCTTGGAGCAACCTGGTCTGGTGGGAGGTGTCCCTGCCCAGGGCAGGGGGTTGGAACTAGATGGGCTTTAAGGTCCCTTCCACCCCAACCATTCTATGATTCTACTGTAGATGAAGTAGCACCTCACAGTGGTGTAAGGCTCCTTTTGATGGCGCCCCTGGACTGTGGGCTTCTAGAAAAGCTCTTGGGAAGACTGTAAGGATGCAAAGTAGTTATGTGATAAGGAGGAGGAGCTTCTGCGGGTTTAAATAGCAATAGAAAATGAGAGGAACAGAAAGAGAATGCTGTAATGATGTGGGCTGTTGAGCAGATTGATACACTCTGTAGAAAACAACATGAGCTGGGCAGCAGCAGCCCCAGTCTGGTGGTGCTGCGTGGGGATGGTAAGAATGGGGAAAGCTTGTGCTCCTGCTTCCCAGGAAATTAGTGCTGTCTCCAATTAATGACCCCTCGCTTGACTTCTCTATGAAGTATGCTGTTCTCTTAAGCTGGGGAAACTCATCCCTCTCTGGTGTTCAAAGATGTAGTGGCTTCTGAGGTCTTTAAAAGGCCATGACTCTACTGGGTGTTACTTCTGCCCTGGCTGATTCAAAGTATTGCTCGGCTCTCGTTAACGCTACTCCTCTTTCAAACAGGATTTCCCTACCGTTTCATCAAGAGATTCATGTATGGGTTTTCCAAAAAGTGGAAGGAATATGTTGAGGAGTTTCTTGAGGAAAGAAGAAGGTAATTTCTTTGGAGATTCTGTTTCATTGCAATGTTCTCTTATTGAGACTGTACTTTCCAAGAACGCTACCGCAGAGGAGTACAAACCCTTGTCGGTGTGTGCACAAAGACTACGCTCCAAGCTGGTCACTGCTTTGGGAGGATACCCTTTTACTCTTCTTCATTACACTCCTTTGGTTTTGTTCCACTTCTTTCCATAGCCTTAAACACAAGCAAAGGGCGTCACTGATGTCATTTACCTACGTTAATGTGTTGTTACAGGACAACTTTTTCCTAAGTTCAGTACTTCTTTTCTTAAACTCTAAATAATTAGGAAGGAACGAAAACAAAATAGCGGTGAGGATGAAACTGAAGAGAGCGAGGCAGTGGTGGGCACGGATGTGTTAATAAATGGAAAAGGCTCAGCAAGAAATGCAAAGAAACCTGAAAGGAGAAACACCACCTATGAGGTATTGCCGGAGAACGATGAAAACACTTGTGAGTATTTAATGATGGCTTTTCTTTGGGAAAAAGTCAGGGGTTTTTTTGAGAGCTCTTTTCCCCAGCAAAAGATATCCAACACCTGTCTGGTTTGTACCTCCTTAATTAGGCTGCAAGGGAGAGGGAACACGCTAGCTGGGTGTTCACTTAAACCACAAGGATCCGGAGCCTGGAGGTGTGTCTGTATCTGTGCTTCGCTGATGCCCAGCGGCTCCAAGGAGCGCTCGGGGACTGACCCTGGGAAAGCAGCCAGAGCCTGGTTTGAGCTGGAGCAGCCGAAGGCAGTGACTCCAGAGCTGCCTGTTCAGCAAAATTCATTGTTCTCCCTTTGCTTTTTTGCCTAAAATACTCTTTTTAGTCCATCTGGGACACCCTGGGGGATTCAATATCTCCACCGTGGCTCCATCCTTGGTACTCCTCCCCAGCAGTGTCAGCTGGGTTAGCTTTAGCTCGTGTCAAGTCCTCCAGCAGGTTTATTTTATGGCCACAGCTGAGGCACAGAGAGTGATAACACCTGGGGATGGATGGAAGGGACTGTGGAAGAATTCATGACGTTGGCTTTCCTTCCAAAGGAAACGGTCGTGAAGCCATAACCTACTGATCCACCTCTTTGTTTTTTGCCTTGTAATGCGATCCCAGCTGTGCTGGGGTCACCAATAGCTTTTGCTTTTAACTCTGACTTCTCTTTAACACTTTCTCGTGGGTTCCAGAGGGCTTTCACCAAAGGGCGCTGTTCTACTCGTTAACACTGCAACGCGAGAAAAGCTGGGCTGGTTTTTCTCTCATGAGTCAGGATTTGTCCAGCGTGACAACTTTTCTGTATCGTTCTTCTTCCCCATATGAATTTTACAGTATTTATAACCTTCTAAACACAGTAAAAATAAGAAGCTCACGATGGTAAATTCTATAATTTGTGAAGGTGATTAGTTCAGTCGTGCCCGGGTATGCTAATTGCTAACCTGAACGCTCTGGAAAGAACAACATGATATTGTAGTGTTATATTTTCCCTGTAATCAGTGCAAACGAGCTGGTCTAAATGCAATATTGCTCCTACGCTTGTGCCGTCTGCCAAGCTGAAACAGCAATGCCATATCTGGGACAAAACTGTATTTCATGGGTTGGTTTTTTTCTCTTGTAGATGTAACCCCAGTGCACAATTCCACACTGAACAACTCAAACGGAGTTTACACGCGTAGCGGCCGTCTGGTCAAACCACCACTAAGTTTCTGGTGTGGGCAACGGGAGGTTGTGGATCAGGAACTGAACGTTACTATAGAAAAAGGCGGAGTAGATTACCTGAGCATGGTGAGTTCCTGATGCGGATTGCTATTTAAATGTATCTTAAATACAGACAATAACCGTGCCAGGTAGCTCCCAGGAGGACTGCAGCTGTTGTGAGCACTGCCTGAGGTGTGCTGTTCGCATTTATGATGGCACTTCAAGCAACTCTGATAATATTCTGGTAAGAAGTGGAGGAAAACAGTGTTCTTTGTGGTAGTTGTGAGCTTCTTTTTACCTCTGTAATTAGTCAGCCGTAGGGCAGGGGGCTGTGCTAAGGCTCAGCACCAGCTGCAGCGGTGAAGGTGTACGTCCAACTCGCCGCCAGCTCAAGCAGTTCTGGCTCTTGAGATTTTTAACTGGTGGTTTTGACTATTTGAATGTAAATACTGAGCCTGACTTAAGCCGCTTTGGCTGCCTGTTCCTCAGCTAGGAGTGAGCAGACGCTGGTCAGTGTAGGTGAGTTTCAAACCTACCCATCCAGTAAAGGTTTGGCTTTTTCAGAGCTGGTGTCGGTAGGCTTGCTGTGTAATCTCTTGCAGAAGTTTAGATTAAATTGTTTTATTTTGAAGATGTTTAGCAGTAAGAGATTCCAAAGACAGACCAGTTCCATCTCCAAGAATAATAAAAGGAAGGAAGTAATGAAGACAGCAGAAGAAACAGCAAAAATCCAAAGGAAAGGTAAAAAATACATTAATTTCTTTCTTTTTTTTTTTTTTTGAAGTTATTGACTAGAAGTAGTGAGATTGAGTCGGCTGCTGGAGCAGTATGGTGATGTCCTGATAAGGCAAAGAAATTATTTAAACCTTTTAATGGTTGATTGCTGCTTCTGTGAGGAATTGTCAGAATAACTAGTTTTACAGCTCTGAATATAAACTATGGTTGTAAATCACGTCTTTATTTACAGAACGGGAACATGCAGATTTCTTTCCACAAATGGAAATCAAAAGATTATGGATTATTTATTTTTTACGTTTCTGTTCCCATGCTTTGGGTGTCTTGACATGGCTATTGCATGGGCAACACCGTTGGAACCCCCTGCTGCTGCCTGCGCTTCCTTGGAGCCAGGGGACACTTGCTCAGGATCAGTTCCACGCTTGCAACTGGCTTCGTGCCGTGTCCTCTTTGTAAGAGCCGTGTGGAAATGGTTTTTCTCTGATTCCTCCACGCGGAGGAGCTGCCTGCTGGGACGTGCTGGTGTGTCTGCATCACGCAGCCTCTTCTTCCTGACAAATTCCACCCTGAACACATGGGAGCCTGAGGGCAGAAGGCCCTTCCTTGGTCCTCCCGGGATAGAGGTGTGGGAGAGGAGGTGCTGGAGTCTCGGGAAGCTTCACTAGGTGCTGGTTTTACTCAGTCACGTTTGGTCAGGTTATGGACATCCCTTACCAGCAGAAATGAGTTTATAGTGATCCTTCAGGTAAATCCTTGGGAATGGGTTGCCGATAACCTGCGCTATGTGTCTCTGAAACGGGGCACAGAGCGCCACGGAATGCTTCCTACCATCACCAATTTCTTTCCTAAGTGACGTTTCGCTGTGCCTCACAGGGAAGCAGTGTTTAATTTATTTTTGTGCCCCGAGATGACCATTCAGCAGAGTATCTCCTGCGTTGGAGCGGGGAGCTGCAGCGGGACCCGCGCTGCTTCTCTCCCTGCAGACACAGCCTCTGTGAGACAGGGGCTCACAGGTCTCCAGGAGGGAGGGAGCAGGCTGTTCTGAGCTTGTAGGAGAGCACGGTGACGGTTGATGGTACAGTGTGTGATATCACACCCACATCCTCTCTTCCAGGGGAAAACAATGAAAAAGGAGTCAGTTCCAAACCGGGAAGCAAGGAGGCCAGGCACTTCGTTTCGGACGAGGAGGAGAGCGATCACGCTGTCAGTAGCACAAAGACTACGACACAGAGCTCTGTTAGGTTGACTCCCTTAAAAGCTAGGGTACTAACCAAACCCAGCTATCACAGCAGAAGGCCGGGAGCGGGAAAGGAGCAAGGAGGAAGGGAATCCACAGAAGTGAGTCCCTTCCGGCAGGGTTACAGGTACTCCTTAAGGTCGGCCAAACAGCTGCTTCAAGACAAGCGTTTAACAGAACCGTTCAGCAAAGATGAGGAAGAGGGATCCAGTGAAGACATCCCACTGTCTATCAAAAGGAAAAATAACCCTTTCTCTAAAAAAGTTATTCAAAACTCTGAATCTTCCTCTAACTGTAAAAGTTCACAGGATGGTGCAGACGAGGTGTTGGGTGAACCCAGGACAGTAAAACACTCTGCTGCCTCCTGTAACACGCCCGTCAGGCAAAGTCTGCCCGGCTCCAGCGAGGGTTCTGATTTGCTTGAAGGAAAAAAGCCTAGTCCTTCCCATCTGCCTGATCAGGCAACGTGGATAAGAAGCAGAACCAACCTTCCGAGGTATTTTTTTGATTCTGACACAGAGACCGAAAGCAGCGGAGAGGAATTTCGAGTAAAAGAAAAGAAGTCAAAAGTACCTGATAAAAACCCACGCGGTAAAGTTTTTAATACTGCCAAGTCTTCAGCGCCAAAACCAAGACAACCTGAGAGGGAAAAGGTGCAGAAATCTCTAGAGCTCTTTCCACGGGCAGCTGATGGTTGGTCTGAAAAGGAATTGCAGAAGCTCCACAGGCAAGTGGCTGCCCTGTGTTCCCAGGGACACAATGGCATTGGGCACTGGGAGGCTTGGGTGGTCTAGATGCTTCGGATTTGGTCTCTTTTGCGTTATTTAAAGGTTTCCTTTAGGTTTTAATTCCCTCTTACACAGTAAAGTTTGTTAACAAATTAAAAAATAGTGAATTAAAAGAGACAGCTGAACAGTTTCCGAAGTAACTGAAGATGGGTGAGCCCACGGCAGCCCCCACCGCTGTCATCAGAGTAAAGTGAGAGGAACACAGGCATTAGGCAAAGTTTTGTGAATCTACCCTGCCCGTTTTTACTTCATCTTATTAGAAGTGATAAACATTCCTCAGAGTAATGCTGAAAAACACGAGTAGGTAAATAATACGGTAAAAGTGTTTGTATTTATGGCTTAGCACGGCAGAGAGAGCACAGTCTCTCCCCTGATGGAGTGAAGTGTTAAACATGATGTGCGTATCTCAGCTTTGTTAAGGGGAGACAAACTGCAAGAATGTTTAATTAACGCATCATCCAATTACTCAAACGTACTACTGGGCAGTATTTAATATGGAGCTTAAGTAATAAAATGCCCATGTTTGGTTTTGTTTCTTTTAGATGAGACACCTGCAAAGGCAGGAGGTGCTGCCTGGGGGCGGGGGGACGTGCTGCAGATCAGGAATGCAGTTACCTTGTGCCGGAGCTCTTGGCTGCGGTCGGGCAGAGAAACGTGCGTGTTGTAAAGCGTCTGGCCAAGAGGCCACGACGAGGCTGGCTGCGGCCACGGCGCAGCGTCCCTTCTCGGGAGGCCGCTGCTCTCTCGGGGTGACGAGGCTGTGGTGTTGCTCTCTCTCGCAGGGCCATCGCCTCCTTCCCAAAGCACAAGAGCGGGTTCTGGGTGGAGGTGGCCATGGCGGTGGGCTCTCGCTCCGCCGAGGAGTGCCAGCAGAAGTATGTCCAAGAACAACAGGCCAAAGGTTCCAGAGCCCACTGCAAGAAGAGCACTGCTCCAGGAAAAGCAGAACAGAAAGGTACTGACACCTTGGCCCTGGGTACTTTGTTGTCTTTAAAGCATTCTGAATTCAGGATTTATTGTGCAAGAGAGGTACAGACACAAATGCGCACCTGAGTCCCATAGTGAAGGGGGCCATCTTCTGAATTACTGGGGTCTTCTCATAATCTGTCAGCTGTGGGTTAGTTTTCTTCTGCACTTGACTGCCTGCATAAGCAGCTAGTTTAGCTTTAGTCTGAAGATGGGGATATTGGGAAGATGTTCTTCTGAACTGGCCGCAGCAATCACTTGGAAGGGGGATAGGAACACACACCAGCACGGGGGATAAACCCGAGTGTCTTTTGTCTCTGAAATGCAGGTGTGCAGGGATAATTCTGTTAAAATTGTAATAAATAGCTGATGTACGTGTGACACTTGCGATGGCCACTTAAGGCTCCAGACTAAGCTTCCGACGGGGGTGGTAGAGAAATCCTTTTTGAAAGCATGAATTGTTTAAGAACTGAGAGGATGACAAGCCGTAAGACATTTCCACAAAGGAGAGACTGGATCTAACACCAGCACTGACTGCACTTAGTGATTTTTAAAGCCATGCCACAGAACTCATGTCTTAAACCAGTATTTTGATTCACGTAGATAAGAAAGAGCCGGTTGCCATAACTGCCAAAGTGGGGACCTTAAAAAGAAAGCAGCAGATGAGGGATTTCCTGGACCATTTGCCGAAGGACAACCATGATGATATTTTCACTGCGACGCCCTTTCAGAACAGAAGAATAAAGGTAAATGTGAGCAAACAGTGTCTCTGTGTGTGTGTGTGTGTGTGCTTCCCTGGTGTTGCGGGGGCGCGTTACAATCTGCTGGTTCAGTTCCATCCCTAAACGCTGGTGGAAGTGGGGGAAGAGGTTTATTTCCTCGGTTTGTTACTGCAACACTTGGGTTGCCGGCAGCGAGAGCGCGTGGCTTCTGCAGAGGAGGATCGCTGCTGATCCGATGTGTAACACCCGCCTGGTTCTGAAGTGTGCTTCACAATACATCTTTCTTTTTGCCGTTTTCTGCCTTTTAAAACCAGCGCCTCTTCCAGCAGGGACTCCAAAGGCACACGGATGTCTCTCGACCTGTTTGTTCTTTTGTGGGTTTTCTGTGTGGGACCAGTGTGATTCTTACCCCAGCGTGTGCCCAGAGTGGGGTGACGCCCCTGGCAAGTGGATGTTTAGGCAGCAGTACCTTCATTGCTCTCTATAAGCTGCCGTGTGCTGTGGAGAAACCCCCAGGGCTGGCGTGAGCAGGAAGGAATTGATGAAAGAATCAATGTGGCCGTGGCCAAGACTCCCTTTTTTTGCCGAGGGGTTCTTCAGGAGACTCCTCCTTCGGTAGAATACAATCACAGCCAGTCATTCAAAGGGTTCCCCCCCTTTTTTTTTTTCTTTTTTTTTCCCCCCAAACTCACTTTGCCTGGCTTGTGCTGAGCAAGAGAAACTAACCTCCTTGTGGGGCATGGTGCTGAGAGAGTCGTGAACGCGTTCCCCTCCCACGATGGAGTCCAGCACCCTCTTGAACCCGTGCAGACTCTTCACATCCGCACCTTCTTGTGCGAGTTCCGGAGGTGAATTGTTCGCTGTGAGGCAGCGTAATCTTCTATATGATCTGAACTTGTGTTTGCTGGCTTTGTCACAGAATCACAGAATGGTTTGGGTTGGAAGGGACCTTAAAGCCCGTGCAGTCCTACCCCCTGCCCTGGGCAGGGACACCTCCCACCAGACCAGGTTGCTCAAAGTTGTCCTCCACCTCTCATGGGGAAGGGCCAGGGAACAACTGTCCTGGTCCCCGTGCACCCCTGATGCCAGTCAAAGCTCCCCCACCCCAGAACCTGCTGTGCTTCTGACCATCTGCGTTCCTCCTCTCTGAACCTTTCCAGTTGTCCTCTCCCTTCAAGATTGAAGGACCAGGAGTTCACCGAGTAATCCTGAAATCCTCCTCCTGAGTAGTAATGGTCAGCTTTGAGTTTGTAATCAGAAATGATTTTTTGCACGTGTAGTAGCAGCCAAAAAAGGCCAGCGAGATGTTGGGCACAAGGGGAGGAGGATTAAGAGCAAGAGGGAGGTGTCACTTGGCTGCCTGTGCACACTGCTGGCCTCTGCGTCTCGCGAGGGACTCGGTGGAGTCAGAACCACAGCTGAAGTGAGGAAGGGGACGGAGTGACTGCCTGCAGAGGAGAGAACAGAGTCTGGGACCCTTCCCTTTGGGGACATGACCAGGGTTCAGAGTCGGGAAGAGGCTGTGTCCTGTGGCCGCCCCGAGACAGACCTGCCAGAAGCGTTTTCAGCAGTTGAAAAGGGCAGGTCACTGATTGCTCTGATATGTGGCTTTGTAGTTGCCAGCGTTCCGGGGAAGCCAGGATGACGATGACGACTTTGCCCTTACGGACAACCCCATCACGCCTTCCTCAGCCATCTTCCCTGCGGCCAAAACCCCTCAGTGCGAGCACATCAGCCCCGGAATGCTGGCGCCCATCAACAGGTAGGAGCTCCTGCCGGCCCATGGCTCACCTCTGCCTCTCCCAGTGCCCCAGGGCTGGCTTTCCTCTTCTGAGACGGATCTCTGGTGGGACTGGGATACTGGTTACAGACTCGGAGCATGCAGGGGAAATCCTGGGTTGTGTTCAGAGAAAGTTGTTTCCGTCAACAGCGCATGTTTGAGCCACTCAACTGAGCAGGGGCTTCTCGGCTCATTTGGAGTTTAAAGGTTTAAGTCAATTGCTTCAGGCTTCACGGAATCTTCTCGGACCGTGCAGATTAAGTGGTGTTTTATCTAAAGGACAGGAAAGGAACGTCATCTGGGGCGGTGAGGAAGTCTTGTCCGGTACTTACATGAGGAGTTGCGGCACGGGATCTGATGAAACTTCTGTGCTGTCACACTCCCAGAGCTGCTGCCACCTCTAATTCACCAACAGCTGTCTCTAATGCCCGTCTCATTTTCCCTCCGTCGCCAGCAGCTCCGTAGGTGGCCCGGCGGTGACACTAACGTGCCGTCTCACCCCTGCAGGAAGGACTACGACAGGCACATGCTGCGGATGCAGAAGGCGGCACCGGGCAGCCGAGGCAGCTGGGACAAGGTGAAGAAGATGACGGTAATGCTGCTTTCCTTCACACCTACTCCCACCTTAGCCACGCAGAGCTGTGCCAAGCAGCAGCCAGAGAGTCCCGGGGTGACAGACCCGTTGCATATATTCAGGACAGAAAGCAGGAACCCTCCCCTTCTGCCTCCCAGAGTTCTGGGTTTGGTCTCTGTTTCTCTTGGATAAAAGTTCTGTTTGTTAGAAAAGAGCTATTTATTGTCAGGATTGAATGTGTCGCTTTTCTCAGGATTTGTAACAGCTCTTGAATTCTGTGGCCTTGAGGTCCATGAAGTTCCTGCTAGAGTCTTCTGTACAGTGGGAAAGGAAACAACACTTCTCACCTTCTGTCAGATTGTCCCTGAATTTATGTATTTATTCCCTCAGTATCAGAGACTTCATTTAATCTGGCTTTTCCGTGAAAAGCTGAGATCCCAGAAGCAGAAAAAATGGCTTGTGCCTCCAGTGGCAGTGGAGCAGCTCAGATTCTTAGTGAGGCTGTAGCAAGGTGCCCGGACCCCTAATCCTGGCGTACGCCTGAGCCTGTGCCAGTCCCCGCGTGCTGGCGCGGTCACAGCCGTGTGAGCAGAGCCTTTCTCTCCTTCCAGCAGGGCCGGGGGGTGCCGGGGACGCCGGCCTCACGCAGAGCCCAGCTGCCTTTGGAGAACAGTAAGTATTCCCCGTTTCTCCTCTTCATCTCGGGCTCCTTCACTTACTTCCAGCTCACCACGGGCTTGCTGGGGGGCCACACTCTGGGCGTTTAATAACTTCTCCGCAGCCATTTCTCATAAGCGTCTCTGCTTTTTGGGCCTGCTGTAACTGCTCCTCCGCACGCTGACCATCCCTTTTCTCACTGCAGAAGTGAAGCACAGCCCTGTTGTCGGGAAGCTCTTCCAGCCTGAGGCACCAGATTCTTCTGATGAAGAACGGGATGACTCCTATTCTTCTGTTTAATGAACTCTGTGGATTTCATTAGACATTACGTGTCTCTCCTGTGAAGCGCCCCCTCTGAGCTGTATTCCTGCTGTGTTAAAGAGTTCGGTTTGCAAAACTGGACCCCCAGTGTTTTTATGTGGTTTAGCCTGTTCTCGCCTTGCTGCCTCTCCAGCAACGTCTGTCATTTTCCATGTCTGCAAAGTGGCACTTCCTTGCCTGGGCTCCTCCTCCCCCTGTTTCTCCTGGGGGGGGCGAGAAATGAACTCGGATACCGATTACTGGCAAGTTTTGATTCATTTTAAGATAAAATATCTTTTTGACTTATTATAATGGTACAGTCTGTGATTAAATGAAATTGCTTTTTAATTTCCTCTTTATAGAGTTTGAATTTTTACATTTCCTTAATGTAATAAAAGAGGACAAGCCCATTTTACTCATGGATAGATGGGAGTCCCTGGGGAGGAGCAGGACTCCCCAGCTCTCCAGCAGCCTTGGGCCTGGCATTCTGCATCCTCCCTTGTTCTCAGACAGACACGGATGGTGACCCAGCCTGGGGCTGCTCTGGCTGGACCATGGTGCTGGGGTTATTTATTGCTGTGTGTCCCTCACTGCTGTCCTGGCCCCTGCACCAACTCCAGAAAGGGATGGGATGGAATAAAACCACAAGGTTCCTTTTCCAGGCAGCCTCATCGTGGCAGCATCGAGCTGTGGCCCAGCCCAGAGCCCTGGGGCTGGAGGAGGGTGGGAGATGGAGGGAAGGTGAAGTGATGGTCACAGCGGTGGGGACAAGGAAATGGCAGCTGAGAGGCCACCTGAGGCCAGGGGAACTTACTGGCTGCCCTGGGCACAGCTCTCTCCACTGCAGACCTGGTGCTCGGGGCAAGAAGAGCAAGGAGTGTTTGGCAACTCACTTTCTTCCTGGGAAACACGGGTACTGGCCTCGCAGGGACTGGAGATGGCTCCTTCCCTCTGTCACCACCCTTCTGCTGAAGCCAGGAAGCTGTACTCCTCCACCCCCTCAGCCATTATTCCTATTTCTAGAGGCATTTTGGAATGAAAACCCAGCCCTTGCTGTACACACCCACCCCCTGTGGGACCCTGCTGGGGCCAGAGGGGTGAGAGGGCCAGCGGAGAGAAGTGGATGGAGCGTGCCCAAAACCCTGGTGGTTTTGCAATATTTATTTACATATTTTACAGTGAACCAAACCTCAGTAAAGTGCAGTTAAAAGGAAACCAAACTTGGTTCCCCTCAGCTCCTGGCAGCGGCGTTGCTTCTCCCCTTGGGGCAGAGGTCCTGGGGCAGCATCTGTGGGTCGAACCCGTAGTGGAGGTAGCGGTAGATCTCCTCTGCCTTCTGCTGGCTGAGCTGGGCGCCCGTGGCGATGTCCAGCGGAGAGCTGGAAGAGACCACAGCAGGGGCCACCTCACCTGCGGCTCTTGGGGGTCCGGTGGGTGACACCGGGACAAAAGGGGGAAGATCCAGTGGGCAAGAAGGGGAAAGAGCAATAGGAATGCCATGAGCTGCTGGTGGTCACTTCTCTCCAGGTTCCTGAGGGCTGAGCCAGGCTGAGGGCGCTGCAGAGAAATGGGAATGACAGGAAAGGGGAGAGGAAAAGGCAGGGCAGTAGGTGGGAGGGTGGAAACAGAGTCTGTGTCGTGGCCCTGGTGTGCTCAGCTGGAAGAGACAGAGCTGCACGAAGAGCAGGGGCAGAGACAGGAAAGCTCCAGGGAGCTCCGGCAGCAAGAGAAAGGATGTCTGCGAAACTACCCCAGCGGGAGGTCCTGGGTGAGAACAGGAGCGAAAGGAGAGTCAGGGCTCAGCACGCACCCAACACCTTGGCTGTTACCTGTTGGCCACCGCCTTCACGGAGCCGAAGCGATGGCACATGTTGAGGGCAGCCGGGTAGCTCAGGTTGGGAACGCTCAGGAAGAAGTTGAGCATCTCCCGCCTGTGACCCTCCAGCTCCGTTGGGACGCGGATGGCGGCGCCTTTTCTTTGCTCCACCAAAGCCAGGTCCTTCAGCAGAGCGGCGGTCTCCTCTTGGCCAGAGCTAAAAAGAATTCGGACCCCAGCCTGCACCAAGGCCGAGAGCACGCCGTCGTAGTACTGCGTCCGCTGGAAAAAGCGGGTCGTTTCTCCTGCAGAGGGAGAATCTCGGTGAGATTTTACTGTAAGAAGTGCTAGATGAGGGCAAAAAATCTAATATAAATCATCTGCAAAGCCAAATGGCTCTGAGATCCCCCGCTTTGAGAGCTCACAGGGAAAAACAAGACGGGGGGAAAACATCTCACGGAAAGGAGGCGGGAGGGATCACAGGAGCAGGAGGGACTCGCTTACTGGAGAGGTAGCGTTTAGGGATTTACACTGCAAATGCAAATTAAGTGTCATTAGGGGAGAGGATGGGGAGGAACACGCGGTAAGTGATTAACAGGACAGAGCATAGAAAGGAGAAGAGGTTCTGTGAAGCTACAAGAGTAAGAGTGCACTTCAACCGTGTCAGATGAGAAAAAAGCAGCACTCTGGAACCAGCACCATGAGAAAAACCAGATAAAATGCCGAAGAGGAGTGACCCTGCAGCAGCGGGGTGAAAAGGTGGCTCAAACGCAACCCGCGTATCCACAGCCCCCCTGAGAAACGACATCTGGCATCATTGGTTCCGTATCTGACCCATCAGTGAATTAGATTTATGTCACAAAACTAAAGCTGCATCCTCCACAATCAGGTTTCAGTAGTGGAGGTTTATACCCGGAACATCTGTAACTGCATTGGAGCTGGGAGCTCTGGTTCCACCTTCTGTGACCTGTCTTGAGGTCTGTTACTCCAGTGCCGAGCACAGATAAGGCTGTGCCGGTTCCTTTATTGCACTATTCTCACTGTTCTCAAATCCGTCTTGTTGGGGGCTTTTTGCACGTATTAACCTGGTCGGTTATAAATGTTTGAGTTAATAACTACTGGAGCAGAGAACAGCCAGCTAAGCAATGAGTCCCTCTGGATCCAGCTGTGTAGCTCTGCCTGTATGAAACGGCCCTCAAACGCGAAACCAACCGTAACGTTCAGCTGGTCACCTATTGATGTCACGTTCCTACAGACACCAAAATACAGGCTTTCAATCTCCCGGTGTGGCCAGTGCAAGCCTGGGGCCCACAGTGCATCCCCCTGTCACCCCGCCCGGGACCACCTACCTGATTTAACCCTGTCCTTCTCCACAATCACACATATTCTCTCAAACATGCTCTGCAGGCGCTGGAGCCGCTGGGTGACTTTACTCCTGTTCCCCGAGTTGAGCAATTCCGAGAGAAACTTCCTTTCCACGGCCATGCGGTTGCTGAGGACGTAATCGCAGCTGCTCAGGGAGCAAACCTGCACCTTCACCCCGTGAGCCGCCTTCAGGGCAGAAACCACCTCAGTGCCAGAGCAGATCTCCCGGCTGTCCACCAGGATGACCAGCGGGGCGTCCTTCTCCGGGGGGGCGCGTGAAATCGGAGCCGGAGAGGGGCCTGTGGACGCCGAACAAGGTGGGACTGAGGTGCTCCCGCTGGTGGTCTTCAAACAACTGTCCACCTGTAAGCGTTGAACATCACACAGTATTTCTAAGGGATCACACGGTATTTCTAAGAGATCAGAGGAGCACAAGGCCAAAGATTTAAAAAAAACCAGTTTTCAAATACTGATGCTTAACAAAAAAAGTGGAACAAAGTGTATTTTTTTTCCCAAAAATCCAATGAATAAAATCTTTAAAAAGAAAAAGAGGTATTTTTTGATATTGCAAAACATAAACACCTTCAGATGAACACTTTAATCCCGCACAAACAATCTCCCGCATTGGCTGATCTCGTTATTTAGCAGCCTGAACGACAAAGCGTGCAGCCTTCACGAACGAGCTCAACAAAATCTGAACCCTGCAAAGGATACAAGTCAGGCAGAAAAGTGTAAGAGATCCTGGATCCAACCTCAGACTGTGAAGGGTCTTAATGGGGGACAGTGAACAAGCATTTTGTACCCACAAACCCCACAGAATCACTGGGCACTACTATCTGAAATAGGTCCGTGTTCCTCCGTGGTTGTCAGGCTGAATCACACAATCTTCTAGGTTGGAAGGGACCTTAAAGATCATCTTGTCCAACCGTCAACCTAATTTTGACAAAAATAAACACCCACACAACAAACAAAAAGCAACACCATCACTAAACCATATCTCCCAGCAGGTAGTAGTATCTAACCCTCGTTTTTTATTGACTGACCGCTGAGGAAGTCTCCAGGTGATGGTGTGAGCACAGCAGCTGCCTGTGCCGCAGAGGAGGGATCCGACGTAACGCAGCACCCACAGACACCGCTCCTTTCCCACCAGCAGCACCCTCGCGCTGCCTGCGGTGTCACCAACAGCCCTCAAAGCAAGGGCAGCAGGACAGGGTCCCACCGCCTGGAGAGAGAGAGGAAGGTCCTCGGTCTGAATTAACACCCACCTTGGGGGGAGCCTGGAGATCCTCCTTCCCCCAGTCAGAACCAGTGCCAGCCGGTGGGAAGCGTCTGCTCCCGACTTGATGGTCTGGGTGAAAATCCAGCAGTTTGGACACCGAAGCTCTCAAGCCGAGGAGCATCTCACTCCTGCTCCCCAGCGGCTGAGGAGCACGGGTTTCCCCAGCAGTCCGTGCGTGCTGCGCTGGGGAGACAGAAGGCAAGGGCATGGGTAGCTCAGCATTGCCCCGTTCTGCCCTGGAGCACCCTGATCTCGTGGGTTTCTCATTGCTGACACTTGTTTCTTCCCCGCTGGAATCACTGAGAACGATAATGCGGGACGGTTTCTTCTTCTGCACCGGGACAGAGCAGTTCTCTTCCAGCCTGGCCTGCTTTAGTTTCTTCCTGCGGCGAGTGAGGTATTGTTTCCGTCCCTCGACAAAACTCTCGTTATTCAGGAGATCAAAATTCACACACACTTCCTCCTCGCTGGAGTCACTGGGTTTGCAAGTCTCCTCTTCCTCCTCTCCAACACAGAAACTGTCTTCTGCGTACGCCTGGTCTTGCTCGGGAATCTGGGGGGGGAAAATACCCAAACCCAGTAAGTTTTGAAACACTGTCACGATCTTGCTGCTCCTCTCCACGAAGGCCCTTGGTGTATTCAGAGCATCCTGAGCATGAGCACCGGCCCAGGGGCTCCTCGTGCCTCAAACCTCCCCTGCTGAACACCCCCAGCAGCTCCAGAACTCCAGAAATCCAGAGATTTCCCCTGGGAAATCGAGGCCCAAGCATTATTCGTATCTGCTTGCAGATACTCAGAAAGCACAGCTTGGATTTCGTGCTTCTATCAAAGTTTGAGTTTCTGCACATTTCAACTTAAAAGGAAGTCAAAAGTCTTGTTTTAGAACTTATTATTTATCAACCACGGGCTGCAAACTACGCTTCAAAGCAGGATGAGAGGCCAATGGGAATCTCGCAGGGACAGCAGCTATCCCTTCCATACCTGAGAGAAAACTTCCATGGTGTTGAATTCCCGGCGAACCATTCTGTACCGACTGCCGAGAGCCGGGCTGCGCACAGACTCCAGGTAAACGCCTTTCATCTCGCGGTCTGAATTCAAACAGGAAGATAAAAGACAATACATATTAATAAGGATATAATTTTTGAATCATTATTGTTATATCATGTTTTCCATATTAAGAAATTCCTTTATAGACCCACAAAACAGACAGCACAGGAAGGAGCTGTTGGAGCGGGGCCAGAGGAGGCCACGGAGATGCTGGGAGGGCTGGAGCCCCTCTGCTGGGAGGGGGGGCTGGGAGAGTTGGGGGGGTTCAGCCTGGAGAAGAGAAGGCTCCGGGGAGACCTTAGAGCCCCTTCCAGTCCCTCAAGGGGCTCCAGGAGAGATGGGGAGGGACTCTGGATCAGGGAGGGGAGCCCTAGGAGGAGGGGGAACGGTTTTAAACTGAAAGAGGGGAGATGGAGATGAGATGTGGGGAAGGAATTCTTTGGTGCGAGGGTGGTGAGAGCCTGGCCCAGGTTGCCCAGAGAAGCTGTGGCTGCCCCATCCCTGGAGGGGTTCAAGGCCAGGTTGGAGGGGGCTTGGAGCAACCTGGTCTGGTGGGAGGTGTCCCTGCCCAGGGCAGGGCGTGGGACTGGATGGGCTTCAAGGTCCCTTCCCACCCAAACCACTCTGTGATTCTATGAAAACAACAATTTGAGGTTCTCCAGACACCTCTGAACACCCCAAAATCAAGGACTAGATGTACCAGCTTGCCATGGAAGGTTCTCAGAGCAGGTAGAGCAGGGCTCGGGATGCCCAGAGCAGGGAGAAGGGCAACGTTAACGCCAGCAAACACAAACCCCTCAGGTTTCCCTGTTGCAAGTCTCCCCCAAAGCAGACACAATGATTTCAGAGACCATCTGAGAATGGGGTGGATTTACTGAAGCCACATGGGATCTTACAGGGAACAACTCACAATTCCATCAGAGGAAGAAATTCCTCAGCAATATCTGGGCATCTTAAGTAGTAGTAAGAGGATTCCCTCATGCACACACTGCAGGGAAGGTCTAGGGTCGTAAGCAAAGGGGTAAGGAAACCATCTTGGCCAAAACCCAGCGTTACCCTCTCAGCTCTGTCAGAAATCTTATCTCTAGCATTCAAATTGCTATTTTGTACCATATTTTAAGTCTCTTTGTAACAGAAGACCTGAAAGATTCAGAAATTTCTAAGAGAAATAGTAAGTTGTGTTTCTGTTCAGTTATAATGGTGTAAGGGGGGGTGGTTGACTCTTGGCAAGAGATGACCTCCTGCCCCCACAACCCTCCAAGAGCTGGCTCCAGCCCGCCCAGAGCTGTGGCACGGCCATAAATAAAGCCAGACAGCTTTTATAATAAATACCTAATACCAGAATAACAAAACCAGAAAGGAGGTTACTGCTGAGTGGCTGAGACCGAGTGGCCGTGCCTCTTGCACACCATGTGCTGTGTGACACCCCACACCTTGAACCCCCCCCACCTCCTCACTCACCGTCCAACACCTGGGTGACCTCCATGTCATCGTTCAGGAACTGAACCATGGAAGAGCTCAGCTCCTTCTCCGTGCCATCGCTCTCGTCAGATGAAACCCCTTCTGCCTCTTGCTGGGACAGCTCAGCTTCTTCGTCTAAAAACTGCCTTCCTGCATGCTTGAAGAGGAAAAAATCCAAATTAAATTTTCGTCAGAAGCTGGCTCCCAATTAACTAACATTATGTATGAGACCTCCAGCTACACCAGTTCCTGACTTCAGAACTTCAGCTGCTCAAATGGGCATGGATATTAGGCTTCTGGCTCTGAAAAAAGAATCCTCTCCAGGGAAAGGTGGTGTAAAGAACCCGAAGCTCAGTGAAATACGTGACAGCACACAAGTGTGTGTCCCACCAGCGCAGAGGGTGAAGCTGGTGTGGGTTCAGCCGCTGGCAGAGGTGCCCACTGTAGAGCACTGCCCACACTACAGCAGTCAGTGGTACAGGCACAGACTACTAACACACGGTAGCTAAGCTACCCACAAATATATTGTTTTTAATTTATAAACCTACTTTTACTCATTTTATTTGCTTTCAAAGGTCTGCTCTGATTTTGAAGAGCTGGATCACTGAACCCAAGGCCACTGGAAACTTCAAATGCAGACTTCACCCTGGTTTGCCCTTTTCTGTGTAGGACTTGGGATTGTTTCATTAATTCATCAGACAACGCAACTCGTTATTGAGGAAATGCTCATCTTTTGGGGAGGATGAGGCGCTTCCCAGGTGACTGCAGTCCAGGGGACATGACTCAAACACTGCTACCAAGTTCCACCAAAACCAGCCCACAAAACATTCACACGGATGTGAATGGAAACAAAACAAATGAGTTCAGGAAAATATTTTGTCAGAGCTACTTTGTATTAAGCTAACTTTTTCTCTTATCATTTAGGCTATAAAGTACTAAAGTAAAATGTGAAAAGAATCCAAAAAACATTATGTGTCCCAATTGCTCCAAAAGAAAGATTCATTTGCCTTCAAAATGCTTTGAATGAAAAGCACAAAGCTGTAAATTGTTGTTCAGTACGTGGCAGACAAGGGATCTTGAGCTAAAACAAGTGACATTTCTGATTTTCGATTTCTCCTAAGTCTTTTAATTATTTGCTTACACCAATTAGTGATCCTGACTGACAGGCAGTATTAATAGTTCCTTTTCTCAAAGAGTTTGCTCGTTCTGAAACGCACCGGAGGTCACCTGTTCACAGGAAAGAGCTCTCAATGCTGTTGCCAATTAGTCTTAATCCTTCTTACTCCTGAAGGACCACAGAGAGGACAAACCCTGCAGCGTGAGAGGCCCCGAGACACCAGAAACCAACAGTTGCGAGTCCGCTCACACTTGGAAACAATAAATTACCAAGTTCTTCAGTTATTTATTGAACCTTTGAGCTCAGTGCTGGTGGCTGCTGGGGTCACCTTGGGCTTCCCGCACTCTGCGCTAACCTCACTGCAGGTCTCTGCTGCCCTTACACGGCCACGGCCTGCCCTCCTGACCCAGCACCGACACCGGGGTGGGCTGGCCAGAGGGATTCCAGTGTCTTGGAGCTGCTGTGGATCTGGGATTCTGGCCCGTCCATCACTGGGGGTGTTTAGGTAAGGTGCTATGTGAAGGCAGAGTAGAATTTCATAAGGATACACGCTCTCTTCCCAGGAACCTTTTGGTCTCACATAAAAAACCCCCCACATTTAAATAAAATTGAAAAATGGATTTTTCATCACTGATACTATAGGGAAGTCTCCATAACGAAGATTATCTTTAAAACATTAATATCCAATATTGAGCCCCTGGAGCCCTGATTACAGTACTTTCTGCCAAGCCATCCATATGTATTTAAAAGGTTTTTGAACTTACTATGAATATATCATTCTGGCCCTGCATCCTCTCCTGCATCCGTTCCTGACAGATTAAAGTGTAAAATACAAAGCTAAGATTTAAGATGTGGGACTGAGGGACTACTGCTGTCTTAATACGTCCAGAGTTGAAACCATTAGAGTAGGTGGTAAATTCACATGACCGAGTATCCTATCAGCGTAAGTCCTGGAGGAGAACCTGGGCTGCCCGAGTCTGGGTAACCCCGGAGTATCTTCTACTCCTACTGAAAATCGTTATTTTACTTCAGAACATTGTTATGCAGGGCCCTGCAGACTCCTCTGGAAGTCAGGCAGCAGGTGCAAGGGTTCAGATCGTTATCCAGTTGTTTCAAGACTTCAACTCAAATGTTTGCAATGAACTCATGTGAAATAGCTCTGAGCCTCAATCCGCCTAAACAGTCTCAAAAACAGCTGCCCCACTGCCTGCCTACCACAACACAGCCGTGGTGTGAGATCCTACAAAGGCCATAGAATAGACAGAAGCTCCATCTTTTAGGCCATAAAGCACACACAAGCTCCAGAATCATAGAATCGTCTAGGTTGGAAGGGACCTTAAAGATCATCTAGTCCAACCATCAGCCTCACTCTGACAAAGAAAAAAAATTACTAAACCATATTCTTGAGGACCATGTCAACCCGTCTTTTGAACACCTCCAGGGATGGTGCCTCAACCACTTCCCTGGGCAGCCCATTCCAATGCTGGATAACCCTTTCCGTGAAGAAATGTTTCCTAATATCCAATCTAAACCCCCCCTGGCGCAACTTGAGGCCATAATGAGTGACTCAATGGCACAGGGAATTTTGGTCCTAAGTATGTGAGACCAGTGCTCAAGAATTTTGGCATTTTCATGGTTTTATAAAATTTCAATCCAGACAAATTATAAAATGCTTTCAGTTCACTCTTGCGGTTTGAACAGAAAGTAGCATCTCACAAAGTCTCTTTTTGCCTCTTTTTTGGGTTTTGTGTTTACATACCTTGTACGAAAAATTGCTCTTCACCTTCTGCCGTTTTGTTCTTCTCAGCTGGTTTTGGTTCCGGGCTGAGCTGCTGCTCCTGGTCCTGCTTGAGTTCTTGCGAAAATCCACACTCTCGTCACTGGACACATCTGACTAGAGGAACATTTCACAAACACTTCAATAAATAAGACTAAAGCAACCAATATCTTAATTATACCGTCATCCTTCAATGTCTGCAGGTTTTTAAGCAACACCTGATTTCTGTGATGGATTTGCTCTGGCAAAATAACACAATAAGGCAAATCATCTTCTTAAATACCAAAGGAACAGAAAAAACATTCTTTGAAAGAAAGATCAGGTCAAATGTGACTTTTTTTTTTGCTTTTTGCTTTAAAGCTTTGTGGAAGAAGGGTTATTCTAGTGCCTTTCCCAAAGGGAGAGGCTCAGCTCTCCTATCACAGTACTTCGCTGCCAAACACCAACTCCAAAGTCATCCGTGGAGACCTCAGGAAAGAGCTGAAGGCAGGAAAGCAATTCCATTCTAATATGCCTCGGGTCAGATGGCATCAAATATTTTTGATAAGAACAGTGGCCTACTGACCGGAGAAAGAGCAAATGTTTAAATATACACTCCATAAACGAGTTGCATCATTTCTCGGCGGAGCACGCACTGACCATGTTAAGGGGGTGTCGGCGCTTTCTGAGGGCAGGAACGGGCGATTCAAAGTCACTCTCACTCAGCCCCTGGGGAAACACAAACAAGGGTCACTGCAACGGGGAGCTTTGTTGCGGTGTTTGACTTGCCACTTTGCTTCTCATCTTTTTTGGTTTGTTATTTTTCCTTTTTCTGAGACTCACATCAGGAGACTTCAAAACGTTCTTTTTTTTCCTATTTTTTCTCTGGAAAACGATCTCCTCTTCACTCTCACTGCTGGTTCCTGCAGCAAAAATAGTAAACAACAGTCACAAGAAAATGCGTTGTTCCCAATTCAATATTGCTATAACTGAGCAATCAAAATCTGTCTCTCTTATAAAAGTACCTCCAAAGGAGATTACTTATTGATCTATGTGGCAAATATTGTTCTCTTTAGCCTTGTTAATCAAAATAAATAATCTCCAGCTGAGACGGACAATAAGTCCTGCTTCCCTGGAGAGTCTCGGAGTGGCAGTGATTACCCCCGGCAGCACACACGCACAAAAGGCAGGTGAGAAATGAAACCAAGAGAAGTCCTTAAAAGTTGAGCAAGAGTCACGCTTCTGGAAGCCTTTTGTAACACACGTCCCTTCGGGTGCACTGAAACAACCCCAGAACTCACTGGAAACTCCTCTTGCCAATTCCTTTTCAAACAAATAGGGTTTTTTTGCTTTTACAAAGGACTCTCTTTATGAAATACAAGCTCTTCCTTCCCCCCCTGCAGGACACGGCCCAGTGCAGAGCGAGCCCCTGGACAGGGTGTGATGGGTGCGCTGCCCCCGTGACACCCTTCCTGCCCCCGTGACACCCTTCCTGCCCCCACGCTCGGCATCAACTGCCCCCACGGCATCTGCCCGGATTGTCCCCGTGTCTTTGGCAGCACGGCAGGAGAGGGAGGATGGAGAGCTGGTCCCGACTAAATCGCTCAAAAGGCTTGAATTTCTTTCAGGAAAAGCATAAAGTTCCCAAACTTTCCCCTTCTAAAATAACCTAGCTGAATATCAACACCTGTCATTAACTGCCATGGGAAGTTTTCAAGACCCAACCAGACAAAGCCCTTAACCACCGGATCCAGGTTCACCGTTAACCCTGCAATTCTAAAACAGCAACTTGCTTCTTTTTGTGGTTTTGTTTTGGGGGTGGGTTTTTTTGGTGTTTTTAAATTTATTTTTTTTTTATTCAATAGATGACAATTTAATCTATTTTTTAATCTACAATCTATTTTTTTATAAATAGATTACAATTTTTGAATTCAGCAAACTACTCAGGAAGAAAGACGGCATCCTACAATCCCCCATCGTCAGGGAATGATGACAATCAGACAAATTCAAAGAGAAGGGAAAAAAAAAAAAGATGTTTTAACCACCAAAAGGACTGTTTATGCTTTGTTTCAATGTCTAAGGACAGTGACAAAACCATTCAGAAAAACTCAATGTGTGCTGTGAATCAGACCAAGTACTATTAGGCCTGAATTATTTTGAAAGTAATTCAAGGTTATTCAGAGATAAATACAACAAAGGGTGTGAACGTCACCTGTAAGTGACCTACAGGGAAGAATGAGGGTCATTTATATATTGGCAATGCCTGAATACAAAGTATTTTTTAATGGTATATTGGTCCTAAAGCAGAAAAAGACAGCGGGGAGGAAATAAAAACAGAATAGAGCCCACAGTCAGCCCATATTTTTAAGACAAAGGTATGAAGTAACCATACACTGGAATCCCTACCTGCAGCAGGAGACACACGTGAACTATGATGGTTGCTGTCTTCCAGGGTTTTGGCTCTTCCTAGAGAGGAGCCAAATACATCCACGGCTGAACTCCCAAAGTTCTGCCCACGTGGGCTATGATCTACTTCATCTGCAAGAGGCACCTCGGGCATTGCCTCCCTGGCACTAGAGAAGACATTCATAGGAATTCTTCTGACAACTTCAGTATTCCTGACCTTTCTGCTTGTAGGGGTGGACAGTGCAGAAGCCAAAGGTTCAGGTGACCCCCTTCCCGTTCTCCTGGCTCCCGGCTCCAAGGAAGGCCCTGCAGCAGCAGCAGCCCCAGCCCCTTCTCTGGCATCAAGGCTCCTGCTCTGGAACCCCAGCGGTGTGGAAACGGCTCTTCTCTCGAGGCTTCTGCAATCCCACTTTGGCGATGTTTCGAGTCTGGAGCTATCGGTCATTAACTGTGTTTTATCTTCGGTGGATGCACCACCTGCACGACTCCCCCAGGCGCCACCGAATTTTCTGGTATTATCAGTATTTATATTTTCTTCAAAGATTTCATTCTCACAGTCTTCGATGGAAAATCCCAGATCAAAGTTAACAGAAAACAGTTCTTGGGAACAGTCATAAAGATCGTCGCTACCCAGAGCCCGCTCGGTCGCACTAACATCTCCCCACGCTCCCATGGTAGAGGTGTTACCCATCACTGGCCGCTCCTTGGGGGTCCCATCAGTGCCCTCGCAGCGCCTCTCTGATGGAGACCCCTCGGGGCCACGCTCTGCAACCGGCCTAAAACCATTCCCTCTGGAATCTGACCCTGCCAAACGCTTGTTTTTCACAGAAAAACTCCCATTATTTGGGTCATAAAGGTGCTCATCTTCAAACAGATGTATACTCTGCTCTTCAGCAATAATCACATTTTTCTTGTTCACTTCAAGATGTTCTTCATCTTTTTGAACAAAATACTTATTTGAAGGGTTATTGGTCAGAGTGTGACTTATTGTTGGAGTTTTCTTTTGAATTTCGGTGAATTCTTCGTTGTCAAACAGACTGTCAAAGCTCTCATTGCAGTGAAGTCCCTCTTTGGCGTTACCAGCAGCAGGCTCAGAAGATGCTGCAGGTTTTGAAGAACAGGTACTTACAGAAGCCAATTCCCTGGAGACTTTGGGTTCAGGACTTCCCGAGAGCAGCAGCGAAGGATCAGCTTCTGAGGGCGCAGGAAAGACTCTGCCCTGCAGTCTCTCTGAACAACTACCAGAAATAGCTTTTTGAAAAGGATATAGTGTTTCTTCATTTCTCGTCATGTTTTCAAAATCATAAAGTTTATTCAAAGAGGGAGGAGACTGGGATAAAAGCCTTTCCACATGGGAAACCATTTGTTTTAACCAAGCGGGTTCCTCAGATGGTCTCACAAGTGCAAAAGAATCCACATATGATTCGGGAAGATAAAATAAGTCAGAGGACACGGGTGACTTCTCAGCTGTGAAGCTACTATAACCCGAGTCTGCGTGGTTCGTCCCCAGTGAGCTACAAGCTTTACCTACAGTTTTGTGTTCCTTTGCTGCTGCACTTTCATCAATTATAGTGCTGTCACTGTTGTCACACAGGTCAATAAATTCATGTAAGTCAAATGTCACCTCTATTTCCTCATCCTTTGGACTGCCCTGGTCCACATTCTCACCCAGAGCAAGGCTGCTTGCCGAGTAAGAAGCTGAAGTATCTGTAGGCAACATAGGTACTTCTAAATTTGGTCCAGAAGTTCTTTTAGGACTCTTTTTTGGTTTTGTCATTTTAAACGTGGTAAAGAGTTCACTCCTACTCTCCTTTGTATCGGGAAAAAATGATTTTACTTTCGATCTGTGTGCCACGTCTTTCCTGGACGAGCGCGCTTTCTGACCCACTGTGGAGCTGGGCACGGAAGGATGCCTTTTATTCCTTCCAACATTAACATCTTCCAGACGTAAGTGAGGCTGAAGCTCCAGTTCATAGCTGCAGTCTCCCTGGTGACACACACAGAGCAATGTTTACTACAGATACACACAGGCTTACAAGGACTCGTCACAAGGACATTTAAAACAAGCGACAAAGGTTTTCATGCTCCTAAAGGTTATTAGAAAGGAGAAAAAGGAAAGTGCTTTGCATTTGAGGTCACAACTTTCAAACAAAACGTTTGCTGGCAAAAGCTGCAAACCCATGCTTGGGTAGTCAAACCTGAGTGTTTCAGAGAGACCAGAAGATACCACGTGTAAATAAGGATGGCATTTAACAGAGCCCCAACACACAATGTTCTGCACTGTGAGGTGCAGAGGGGGGACAGTTCTCAGCAATGTCACTTAGCCAATACAACGTGCAGGGTCCCCAGTCTTGTTTAATATCTTTATCCAGTCTTGTTTAATATCTTTATTGATGCTCTAGATAAGGGGATTGAGTGCACCCTCAGTAAGGTCACAGATGACACCAAACTGGGTGGGAGTGTTGATCTGCTTGAGGGTCGGAAGGCTCTACAGAGGGACCTGGACAGACTGGATCAATGGGCCAAGGCCAACGGGATGAGGTTCAATAAGGCCAAGTGCCGGGTCCTGCATTTGGGTCACACCAACCCCAGTCAAGGCTACAGGCTGGGGGCAGAGTGGCTGGAGAGCTGCCCGGCAGAAAAAGACCTAGGATTGTTGGTGGACAGCCGGCTGAACATGAGCCAGCAGTGTGCCCAGGTGGCCAAGAAGGCCAATGGCATCCTGGCCTGGATCAGGAATAGTGTGGCCAGCAGGAGTAGGGAAGTCATCGTGCCTCTGTACTGGGCACTGGTGAGG
>VXAK01013759.1:280090-314280 GCA_013399435.1 Arenaria interpres | reverse complement strand
GAGCAGAGGAAATGGTCTGAAGTTGGGGCAGGGGAGGTTTAGATGAGATATTGGGAAGAATTACTTTCCTGAGAGGGTGGTCAGGCACTGGAACAGCCTGCCCAGGGAGGTGGTGGAGTCACCATCCCTGGAGGGATTTAAGAAACGTGTAGACGCGGCACTTCAGGGCATGCTCTAGTGCCTGAGATTGTTGGGTTGCGGGTCGGTGTGATGTGGTGGGGTGGTGTGTTTTGTGGGTGTGTTCCTGTTTGGTGGTGTGGTGTGTTCCTGTTTGTTTGTTTTTTTAAGGTTGGACTCAATGATCTCAGAGGTCCCTTCCAACCATGGTGATTTTGTGATTCTGTGATTCTGTGATGTCCCCAGACAAGCCAACGCTCACAGGCTGCAGTTCTGGAGCACCAGCACATTGAGAAAGGTGCTGAGAGCAGAAGAAACACTCTTTCAAGCACAAGAGAGCCACAGTTCCCTCTGTACTATTGTTGTAATTTGGCTACTGCCATTGATGGCACATTAAGAACTTCTCACATACTCTGAACTTATTTTTTCACAGATGCTAATTAATCTTCTGTTCAAAAAGATTAATCAGTTCTGTTCAAAAAGACCTAGGCAACCAGCTCTTTGAAAAATACACTTGGAGAAAGCCCAATAGACTTTGCCACCCCTCCCCGTGAGGTATCCATGCAAGCACTGCCTGGATTGAAAAGCTATTTCTTTATTGTCCTTCTCACTCTCTCCTTTAAATTAAGATCTCAAAATCAATGCACGCAATCTCCAAAAGAACAGTAGGGGTCAAAAGAGGCTCTGGAAGCAATGGCTTGAAATACTCCTTCAAGTTCACGTCTGTTTCACTAATAAAAAATAAAAATGAAGATGTAAGATCTAACCAGAAGGTGCAATTATTTTTTGGCAGTTCAGTCAGATGAACCCTTAGAGTCATTAATCCCTGAAATTAAACAAGGCACCTTTATAGAATAGTGGGTGATAAAACTGACCTTTACAGTAAGAGATTACCTGCCCCTATACTTATCTATACTTGTATATAAAGTAAAATTCTCCAAATGTTAAGTCGCTAAGGAAGCTCCCAGAACTTCTCTAACCAATGGCACCATGACACCAGCACCTCCTCCCAAAGAGACACTGAAGAAATAAAGCCGTTGGGGTTGCCACAGACGGCAGACCTGGAGCTGCTGTGACACCGCCTCGTACTGCCAGACTCCTTCCAGGAGCCAGAGGAGTCGATCATGGAAAACAAGGTTTGGAAAATACTCTGGGAAGTCATTCTGTCCCATTACACACAGCAGAAATAACCCTACCTAAACCTGCTGCTGCCCGGCCTGTCCAAACGTGTTCCTGGAAAACAGGATTTGTAGCCGCCTTCCACGCATTTGGGACTGATCCCATCCTGTCCGTTTGCAGTGGATAAAGCACACTACCCAGTATTAGCAGCATTTTCTCTCTCATCATCATCATAATACATTTATATTTCACCACTAACTTCATATACATGCCACAGAAAGGATCATATATGCAGAATAAGGCAGGATCTACCAAAATAGCGAAGAAAACAAGTACTATGAAAAGCTTAAAAGATGAGTTTGATCTGTGTAGGTTCTAAATAATTAGCTTCCCTCAAGCTCAGCCAAAGCACAGAATCAAGATATGGAAGTCTGTGTATGAAATCAAAGAGGAGAAAGAACAACAACCAACACGACCTGGTGCAATTAACTCACATGTCAGCTGAGGAGATTACACGTTTGGTTGAGAAGATAACGGTGCTGATACCGATGTGTTCAGATTTATGTAAGCAATGACTGAATATTGCAGAGTATTTCAATTAAAGTATCCAAGCGTTATAAGAACACCACATACATTAAACAGATTTAAGAGTGATTAGGTGCCCAACACCTTACTGAGACAGGTGATGCTCTTCCCACCCAATACACTTCCAAGAGGCACCAGCACAGATCACTCTCGGCCCCGCGTTGTTATGCATTTTTTAAATAACCCAAAGTAAAGCGAAACTATTCAAACCTGCAGGAAAAGATGAGGGTTGCGAATAGGTAAAAGGATCATTCACCTATTGTGAATAGGTAAAAGGATCATTCAAATCACAACTGGACCAGAGGTAGAGCAGATAAGAGCAAACCATTTACATTTTCATACGGCCAAACACAACGTTGTAGGTTTCGGACGGGAGGAGGTAACAGAACCGTACCATGTCACCAGAGCGCCTTCAGAAACTCAAGAATGAAGTTCCCGAGTCGGTAACGGTGGTACCTGATCTCTTGCTTACACACCTCAGGAGCCAGGTGGTGGCACATTGATGCCATTTTTTAATGGTCAGGGAGGAAGCTAATAGGTTGCGAACCTTATATCCATACTGAGCAAATCAGTATAAGCTATAACAGAAAATATAATTACTGGGTGAATCTTCTTCACAAGAGTCAATCTTGCCTTTGAAAACAAAAGAAGCAGATTTCTCTAAAGAGACCAACAAGCAAAAACATTACGATACTTTCATACCTACCACCCTACCAGCTTTCTGAAAGGCCTTCAAAAAGTCCCTGCCAAAGTCTTTAAATAAGCTTCATAGAATGGTTTGGGCTGGAAGGGACCTTGAAGACCATTCAGTCCCACCCCCTGCCCTGGGCAGGGACACCTCCCACCAGACCAGGTTGCTCCAAGCCCCCTCCAACCCGGCCTTGAACCCCTCCAGGGATGGGGCAGCCACAGCTTCTCTGGGCAACCTGGGCCAGGCTCTCCCCCCCCTCACAGCAAAGAATTCCTTCCCCAGATCTCATCTCCATCTCCCCTCTTTCAGTGTCAAACCCTGCCCCCTCCCCTCCTAGAGCTCCCCTCCCTGATCAAGAGTCTCTTCCCCAGGTTTTCTGGAGCCCTTTTAGGTCCCCACCAGTCCCAGTACCAACCCCTGAGGAACACCACTCATCACTGGTCGCAACTTGGACATCAAGCCGTTGACCCTAACCCTTTGAGTGCACCCACCCAGCCAGTTCCTTATCCACCAACTGGGCCATCCATCAAACCCACATCTCTCCAATTTAGAGACCAGGATGTCACGCAGGACAGTGTCAAATGCTTTGCACAAGCCCAGGTAGATGACGTCAGTTGCTCTGCCCTTACCCTTAACTTAAGCTTATCCTTACCCTGAAGTTAAACAGAGAGAGCAAAGCAGGGAGATTTCTTGCATGGACGAGTAATTGGGTACGACGCAGAAACAGGGAGTGAGGAGCTGTTACAGCAAAGAACTTCATTAGGCCACCGCACATACCCATGACTGTGTTCTAACTGGGGGAAAACAAAACAAAACAAAACAAAACAAAACAAAACAAAACAAAACAAGGCAAGTCTGGCAGAAGTGCTGTGTGCCAGGACAACAGTCCAGAGGACAAATATAGCATCTGGGACAACCTGGAGTAACCCAATTTCGGGCTTACATGGGGTTATGTAACTGTCCCAGTTCCACTCAGGCACTCCAAACACTTTCTCCCAAACAAAATACTTTCTCCCAGTGAGCCCAGTTAATACTGATGGAATGAAAGGACAGAATTACAATTATCACATTTTAGCCTGAATGTGTGAAACTTGTAGAATCTTAAATTACCCGATCAGCTCTTCTGTAGCCTGGTAAGCCCCAGTGCGTACCAGCCACCCAGTAAATAGGTCACACAGGAGTGAGAAACCAGGCATTGCTCTAATATTATTGTACTCAACTAATGACCTTGCTTACAATCAGTTACTGATTCAGTTCAAAAAGCAATGGGTTTTTTTTTCATATAGAAAATAAAAAGGAAGAAGTAAACTTAGGATATTATGACTTTCATTTCTAATACATAGATATACATACGTATATATACATACATATACACTCTGTTTTCTAGCATTTAAATTCAAGGCATCTAATATCAAAATTAAAACTAACCTCCCTCTCCTCATAAGCTGCTTTGGACAAACATTCTCTAATGAGATTCAGACGTCTGCCCAAACCCTGGTGAGTTTGCTATTTAAAAATGAAAAGACAGGTCTGTGAACAGACACAATATAGATTTTAACAATTATAACTCCTTTAATGGAAAGCTTGATTGAAACGGAGGGAGAAGCAGCACGGTCATCCTGCATGTAAGTGTTCTCTGACATAAACCAGCTCCCATCTTCAGAACTGGATTGTGTTAGCTCTAGTGAAGAAGGGCTTTTGGATTCCCAGCTTTCACACCGAGTGTTAAATCCCGTGGAGCCGACTCTGCCAATACAGTCAGCCACATGGGTCTATTTTCTGGTTTAATTATGTTTTAGCATGACTATTAACAACAATCCCAACAGTAAGGCTGGTGGTTTTCCCCCAGTATTTTGAGTAGGTCGAGCAGATACCAAAGCAGATATTCCAGTCTAGTGGAATGACAAGTGTATGGTACAAGGCATGGGCATATGACATATTTTTACCATGACAGAATTTCTCCTGCTTTATTTTATACTACTTTTCCCACTGATTTCTGAAATTCCAATCCCTTTTTGGAGCACCAGTGATCACTCAACTAATGTTTACACAGAAGTATCCAAAACAACTCTTTCCTGGCTAAGGCAGCTCTCTCCTTCACTCAATTTCAAACTTACTGCTACAGAGTTTAATTCCCCAGCTTTTTAGAACTTGCTCACGTGGTGATTTTTCATGAAATTTATTCCATCTTTAACTTTTATCACCAAAAATAATTTTTTACTGCTGTAAAAATTATGCCTTTTAGCAAACAGGTTAAACAATTTTGATGCTTAGGTGATTTCACTGCTGACCTCCCTGCTAGTGGAGCACAGGCCATTATTTATACCTTTCTGGAACCGGTTAATGAACAGGATAATCAATCCCTCCTTTTCCACGATTGCTTCGTTTCCAGAAGAGACTCTAGGGGAAGGAGCACCATCAGAAACTTTGGAAGTTCAAGTATATTTCATCAGATGACCCTTAAAAATATATTTAGTTGATTCATGAAAGAAGCCTAAGGGACAGAGGGACCACAATTTCCCTCTACAAATTTCTCTTCCTAACTATATCGTATCACTGATGTCTCTACTCATTCTACTGCTGTTTTGCTTCCGAGCAGCGGGCCTGGAATGGATCACAGACTCTCCCACGCAGCCACCCAGCACCCTTTTCCAAACCCCAGCAGCGCTGCCACCTTCTGCTCCCGTGCCCCAGTGCTGATCCGAGCCCCGGGAATCCTCAAAGGGTTCTCATCTGCTCCTGCTCAGAGCAACTGCCTGCTCCTCACTGATCTGCTTCTGCTTCTTCTGCTGATGCTCTCATCTGAGAGAGTGTCTGTCTATACAGCAAACAGCTACACAATAAAACACTTGAAAGATTCCTAAAAAGGAATATTCATTAGCAAAATACGGGGTATGTACAATCACACCCCAGTGATTGTGGGAACAGGTACCATTAAGGAGGCTACGGAGAAAAGAGCGAACATTGAAGAACATCTGAAGCATCAACAAATAAATAAATCCATGGGTTAGTAACTGGTTACTTTATAAACATAAACATTTCTGAAGCCCAGTGACCACAATAATTCCCTAAGCTCACAGCATTTCCATGCCAATATTTAAAATACAAGCAGCAGCAGGTATCCAGGCAGATAGCAAGGCTGTTACATCTAAAGGAGTTTTTCAACTACAGTAGCAGTTCAGTGTTCTAACTAAAAGCGATTATATGGCACTAAACTTTGTCCCCGGTGCATTAGTATAATATTAAAAACAATGTTAAAATAATATGCCCTCTCAAAACATAAGTAGTAACCATCCTCAAGGAGGTTTGGTGTGTGGTAGCGCCAGCCCCAAGGCTATGACAACTGGGTGGCCAGCTCCCTCCTGGCACACAGACTGCAGAAGAGCTGTGCCAAATCAGGCTTCTGTAAGAGCGTAAGGAACAACCCACCGGTTATTCACAGACAGGAGTACTTTGAAATACAGCATACAACTATTTTAAACCCAGAAACCTAAAGGCAACATTCCTGTACACACGCACGCACCCCTAAACAAACAAAATAACAACGGGACAAACCCAGCAAGAGCCATCAGCTGCCAGAACAGGTACGTGCTCTACCATTGCACCGCCGGGAGCTCAGGAGGGGGCCCATTAGTAATAAACCCCCGCAGAGGGCAGGCAGTGGTATGTGATACCACAGGACACACCACACATCGAGTTTCTCTCGTCTGCAGATGTAAGTTGGCAGCCCCCTCTTGATATTCTATTTGGTTTCCGTAAGGTGTAATATCACGGCACGTTTTTCCAGAAAACTGAGATCACTTAACTTTGGTGGGGAGACTATTTTTGGCTGGTTTGCCTGCACCTGAGGCAGAAGGGCTTCAGGCGGGGCCGGCGAGGGACACCGAGTCACCCCGAAAGGGGGCAGAGACACCAGCTCAAATTAACGCAGCTAAGCCCGCCCAGGTGCCACACAAGCTGCTCAGTCCTCTGTCCCTCGCACACGGCTGACACCCCAGAATCCTTGCCCTAATCACTCTCCCTTCTCACTGCCAGCGCAAAACCCCACAGGATCATTAAAGACAGAAAGCACCTGCAATTAAAGGTCTGAACAACCTAAAGCAGGTCTCAATTAGCGGCCAGGCTCAAATCATTTGGCACCGAGATCAGAAGAATCAATACGGGCACAAAGAAACTATTTTAATTGGAGAGCTGAGGTTTTTTGGTCTGGCAGGTTGTCCCTGGCAGCCTTCCTGCCTGAGAACAAAACAAACACCCTGCCACCTTCCTGCCGGGAATCGTGCTCCTCTCGGGGTGTTCTGCCACCTCTGCAGAGCCAGCTTCTGAGCATCCCAAGCCAGAGGATTTGCTTTGGTTATCTGTTCTCTGCTCTTTCAGCCAGATTCAGTGCCCAGACAATAATAGCGCCCCACGGTACAAACCAGCAGTTCCACTGATGGGTTAGTCCCTCTTGTCATAAATGTTGTAACTAAACATCATTTGCCACCTAAAATTATTTGTTACTGGCTGGGAAGAACTCTCGCCACATCTCAGATCGGGATTTTAACCAGAGACTGGCAATGAGAGTCTAAAAAAAATAATAAACCAAAATATTTCATTGTCCCCCCTAAAACATGTCTGATTTATAACTTCAAAATCATGGAAAGCCTCTTCAGGTTCTTTGGAATTATAGGGTATCCTGGGAACATCTTCCCTGCTGCCGGGCATTTCATCCCGAGAATGGCAACCAAAGACAGATGACAAATGACAAGATGATTTCTGTGGCAGCTGTTGCGGGTTCAGCTTCCAAACCCTGTCTCCCACAGTGTCTGGTACCAGAGATGACTTGAGTGAAAAAGAAACAGAGTCCTTCGAATGAGAGTCTTTGGGTTTTCTGTGTCTTTCCAGGGAGAAAAATTAACGACTGTAAGCTCACGCTGCCAACTCTGAGGTGGGGAACGGTCACCCTCCCACATCCTCCCACACCTGACAACATCCTGACTCTTACCAAGTCCCTAAGAATTGCATCCCTCCCAGGGAAAAAGCCAATGCACTTGCACTGCAGTATTTCCTGTTCCTTGTCCTCAGAAACTCGGACAAAGAGCATTTCAATAAAAATGATTACTTTGCCCTGACCTTGTTTCCAAACAGTACAGTTTAATTTTCAAAAATGCTTATAAAAGCTATTGAATTATTTTGCATAAGGACAACTTGATTTGTTACCATGTTACACAAAAAATCCCTGCTTGTAGGGAGTAGAAAATCCAATCCCATCTGCCCAGGTCCCGTTGCTGTAGTAATAAAGCCACACGGGCATTAAAGGCTTTTCTGCGGTGGATGTGCCTGGCGCAGGGTTCATATTTGGGATTTCTCTTACTTTGTAATTTTCTTTTGATTGTGCCAACTTCTTCTCTAAGTTTTTAAGAGCATATAAATACAATATTCTTTTTTTTTTTCCCAAAAACATTTTCACTTCATCTATTTAAAAATATCTAAGCCTTTTACTTGACTTTTTAAAATCTATTATGCAAACACAACTGCACAGGAGGTTTCTTGGAGTCACTGAACGGGTACAAGGAAAGGAAAGCTACGTATCAGTGAATTCCTGAGCTTTCTTCTGTAACAGAAAAGAAGACACCCATAACGAACACACCACCACCTCCTGAGCTGGCTCGCATTAAGTTATTACTAATCTCTGAATGAGATTCTCCCCAAGAAATAATTAGTTTCATCAGAAACTTCCAGATCGTTTGGTTATTCATAGGACAGTAATGATTTGCCTGCTTTTAGATTTTATCCCTCAGTAAGAAACTAATCAATAGGACTGTGGTTTGAAGTTCAATATCTTAGTTATTTAAGGAAATAGCTTCAACTCGCATTTGTCTTAAATCCCTCTGCCATTAAGAACCGTAAATGAACGTCAGACAGATTAGCAGGGGTATATTTGGCAACGGAATACTTATAGTAGGAACCTGGATGCACAGTACCTACATGCAAAACCCTTTTGCCTCGCTGCTAAAAACATTATGGTTTCCATCCACTTATTTTCAGACAAGACTAAGATTTTAGGTAGATTTAACAGGCTTAACTTCTGTTAAAGGTCAATTTCCCAGCGGCTGTAACACCCCGTTATGCTGTCCCACTCTCTAACAGCAGCGCGTCCTGCAGCGTCAAACCACACCTGAACACGACGGTGAAGCCAAGCTTCCGAGAGCTTCAACTGGCTTTAGGAACAGCCTTCCCCAAAAATCCCTTGGCCAGAGGGCTGTGTAGAACACCAGGCCTGAATGAAGCCCTCCCAACCTCTGTGTGTTAATGCACGGCATCAGGCAGGAATACAGCCAAGACACAGCCGCCTCTACCAACATGCCTTAGTAGCTGTGCAGAAATTGAAAACATTCATATTTTCTTCTAACAACGAGCACTCTACTATACGAAAAAAATTAATAATCAGTGTAGTAGTTACCGCCAAAGTAAACCATCCACGTCTCCCCAGAGGCCAACGTGACATAATCAGGTTTTGGCAAAGGTTGCTTGATTTTTGAAAGATCCTGATTTTATAAGACCGATTTTATATGCACCAGTGTCGGGAATACTATATCGTACGGAAAATCTCAATGTATGAAATCACAATACTACATGAATATTTATTCCAATTTTAAGTTTAAATTACAAATACTCCAAGCAGCATGCAGAACACGTGGGGGTGAAGGATTCAATACCACCTTTCACGAAGCTGGGACCAGCTCTGGGGGCAAGGGAAGGGCAGCGGATGTTCTTTACCTGGACTTCAGCCAGTTCTGGCACATTCTCCTAGCAAAACTCCTGAGATATGGTTTGGACAATACGGGTGGGTAGAAAACCGGCTGGACCACCATGATTGAAGCGTTTTGAGGACTGGTATGAAGTCCTGGTAGTGGCTATAGCTGCCAGGAGTGTTTCTCAGGGGGTTTTAGTGTTTAACATTTCTACAACTGACCATGACTACAGCACAGAGAGCACATTCAGTAGGTCTGAAGATGTCACCAGGGGACAGGAAGCAGGTGACATGCTTGAGGGCTCTCTGGAGGGTCCTCAACAGGATGACAGAAACCTCAGGACAGAAAAATGAGACAGCAGTGTGCCCTTGTGGCAGCAAAGAGGATGGCACCCGGGCTCCATCAGCAAGAGAGTGGCCCTCAGGGCAAGGGAAGCGATTATTCTCCTCCATTAGTCCTCTGTGAGGCCACATCTGGAGAGCTCAGCCTAGTTTGGGGCCCCCAGTACAAGCAGCATCTCGGGCTGGATCAAGTCCAGCAGAGGCAGCCAAAACTGTCATGGGGTGGGAGCACATGGATGTACAAGGGCAGACAAGGGACCTCTGTTCAGTCTCAAGAAGAGAGGGGCCTTATTGCCATCTCTGTCTTGCGTGAGAGCAGAGGGCAGACAGGGCCAGGCCTCCCGGAGATACACCGAGGCTGGAGTTAATGGGCACAACATGGAACAAGGGAAATTTTGATTAGATATCAGGAGAAATGTTTTCACCATGAGGGTGAACGAAGGCTGAACCAGGGGCTCAGAGGAGCTGAGGGGTTCCAGCCCTGGAGATCCCAGAGGCCTGATTTGTTGAGATCCTGAGCCACCTGGTCTACACGGGCCCTGGACTGGACCCGAGATCTCCACAGGTCCCAACTGAACTATCTACGGTAGTAGTGATGGCCTGCAAAGCAGGTGACATTAGCCAACAAATGGTTTAGCACAGACATACTTTTTAAAAAAACATTTTATATAGAAAGGTTCTTTAGTCTGATTTACTGTGTAATTACACCCTTTTCTCTCTGTGTGTACTTTCTGATTCACTGGAACTGAAGCTGTAGGAAGACTGAAGAAGGACAAGATTGGTAGTAATGGGAAACCCAAACCACCTCTGCCACCCTCACACGTGCTCTCGCGTTGGCCGTGTGGAGGATCGCTCTCTTGGGCAGACCATCAGTGCCTTTCAGAGAAGCCAAGGATGACTTAAGAAAACATTAATAAGACTTGTGTGCAAGAACCCACTGTCAGCGCTGACAAAAGAGATTAAGAGATGTTGCACGTTTGCTTTTGTGAAACAATTACGGTGAAGCTTTGATGTCCTCGAACCTTGATAATTTGGTTTAGATATAAGAAAGAGACCAACAACCACTCAAGTTTAAAAACCGGGTGGGTGTTAGTGCTAACTAACAGCTCCTGCCGTGTCAACCTTGTCAGAGACAGTCAGAGTCACCACTCGTGTTTGTGTTTCCCTAGGAGAATTCAGCAGGGTGAAGTGTCATGTTGTAACCTCTCACATCCCCTGGTGTCACTTGAAGGTGTTTTCAGCAGGACAGTGACATCCAATTCCAATTTCTCCACCAACTGATGAGAAAGTTCCGTGTCTCCACCTATGACTGGCTAAGACAGATCAGCGAAAGCTGGCTGGAAATCAATCCACACGGTGCCTGAAAGGTTGAGCCGGGAGAGCTGAATGAGGCAACAGGCAGCCCCAGTCTTTTGAGTGCAAGGGAAGTATCACGAGTAACCTCACATTTAGCCGTTAAATTAGAAATTGTGAAAGCCAACTGTTTATCGCTTGTTACTAATTAGTAGCTGTATCCCTTCCTTTCTGATGCAGATCTCCCAGCATTTTCCAAGAACGTGCAGACCCTGCAGGGTGCTGTGCATGGGGGCTGCTCTGAAGCCATTGGGGAGAGCTCGTGTGCTACCAGGGCACAGGGCAGCACGGTTTGGGGCAGAGCACCACACAGAGAACGTACCACTCGCCCTGCCTGTGCTGGATGGCCACCAGCAGCACTAAGCTAAGCATAAAGCAATGGGTACAATGCACAAAGCCATAGCTTAGGTCTCGCCTGTGAAGGGACATCCTCTGTTCACCACAGAGAGGTGAGCTGCGCTGTCGCGTTGCCGTGAGGGCCAGTAGGTAGACCCATCTCTAAAAGTTCTAGAAAAAGACTTCGCTCATAATTTTTGGCACCTACTTTGGGTTTGGGCGAGAAGACTGAAGTCTCGCATGGTGACTAACAAATTTCCTCCTGTAAATTATTTTAAGGGTGCCAGATGTTGGTTTAGCACCTACAACTTTGAAGGCGCTCGGGAACGTGATCAGACTGCTGGTATCAATGCACTGCCACAAAAGGAACTGAAGTCACAAATACTTGAAGTGCCTGAGGTGGTGGGAAGTCCTCAATTAGAAGAGGAATTCTAAATTTTTTAACCTTTTCTTTGCCTCTTGACTTCCTTCAGCTCTCCATACCTGTACTCCCCCCAGAGTGCTCTCTCTCTGGCAGTAAGTTCCTGACCCTGCCTTGGGAACACAGGCTCTCCAAGAAGTCAAGAAGGCCATTGTTCCGTGACGAAGCAGAGGAGCTTATCTTAGCTCTGAAAGTCTCTTTACAACTTGCCATTAATACACTTTCCTAGCAAGGAGTACAACTACAATGTCTCTATTCTCTTCCTTGATTACTCTAGTTATTCAGGAAACTGTGGCAGCTTAGCAACAGGTTCTCATGACCTAGAAAACCTCAACACACTAAAAAGCAGTATGTGCAGAACATAAAAGAGGAAAAGATAGTGTGGTGAAAAACCCGAAGACTTCAAGTACTTCAACGGATCCACCTCTACACACCTTCTTGTACGTGCCCTTCACTATAAAGGCTTATCTCCTATTCATAACTGACAGCAAAAATAATTCCCGTCTCCCAGATGGTTTTCATCCCTTTGTTTGACTGCCCTTCTCTTATCCTTTAGCTCTTAGGAGCAATTAGCTTTTTAATTAAAGCTTCCGCAGAAAACAACCCAAAAAGTCTCAACACAAGCCACCTTAAAACATGCATTACATTCTGGTACAGTTTTTTATGGAATGAATTTAATATACATACATGATACGAAATTATTTCCAATTCCTGTTACACTCTGGAACTTCTCATATCACTCTTGGAGACTTTGCTCCTTGAGATAGAGCACTTACTAAGTTTTAATTAGTCTGGCTGTGCATTAAATACTTGCGCGTGTTCGCAGCCAGCCAAAACCTTACCTGCTCGTGTCTTATCAGCTCTATCATCTCCATAACACCGATAAAATGGTAGCAGCGGTCTGAGTGATCAACCACGGAGGTAGGAAACGGGCGGTTCTGCCAAATTCTCCATTCAGACAAGGAAAGTTCGTGAGTTGCCTCCTCTTGATGCTTCTGCAGTTTAGAATTAAGATTGGCAGGGAGATTTGCATCAAGAAATTGTTTAACAAACTAACGCCCACTTCTCTGCCAGAGACCATAAATACTCTGAATGCAGGCAAGTATCTAAACGTTATCACAAATGTTTCAGTCTGGTTTAAATAAGAACAATTCCATGCTCTGTGTTGTCACAGCTTTTCAAGGATTTTTCAAGGATTGTTTTAAGTGGTGAAATGACAAAAAAGCTCCAACTTTTTTCTCTGAATCATAAAAGAACTTGTAAAACTGGAGCTTTTCTTTCAGTAACACTTTTATAGTCCTACAAACAAGGGAGTGAAAAAGTGTGGATACAATCCCTCACCAATACAGCCTCCTGCATAGAATTCTTAGAAACAGGGACAGAAATTAATGGACTTTGAGAGATTTTTTAATGTATTTTTAATTTGTACAGCTAACCTCAAAGACCTGTTTCAAACACCTAACTCTTAAATTCTTTACCTCAAAAACCCACACATAATTCTCAAAATTACATTTTTAATATGTAATTCTCCTTCAAATTCCTGGTTAACTTTGTTAATTAGGGTTTCCCTTAGGCCTCACGCCAAAGGCAACATTGCCATTAGGTTATACTCACTGACACTTCTTCCAGGTTTTCTAAGGTTTCAAACCGAGTTTGAGGCAACACAGGTTCTTTTATTCCATCGTTTTCCTTAATTCTGTAACATCTGTCCCATATTTCGAATTCCTCAGGTGACAGAGACCAGTTCTCATGACGGTGTGTTTGTTTTTGGCCTATTGGGGGAAAAACAAGAAGGGGAAACAGGTTATCTATTTGAAGAAAAAGAATACACAGAATAAAAAGAACTTTGTTTGATACCAGTTGAAAGAAAAAATACCTTCTCTGTGCCAGATATAGAGAATTTGATGTGAGAAACAATTAGCAAAACAGTGTTTAAGTGTTATAATTATGGATAAATCTATCTAGTAAACCATTTTTGGGAGGGAGGCATCATAAAAACAAAGATACAGGTAGAAGACAGACAGACCTAAATAGAGAGAGATATGTATATCAAATACCCACAGGCCCTGAAGACAGTATAGCAAGCAGGGAAGGCATATGGCTCTAAACACGGGTCTCATAAACCTTGGGGAACAAACTGCAAATAAATGACAGCTTTTTTTTTTTCCTTTCCCTTTTTCTTTTTTTTTTTAAGTTACTCTTTAAATACTGGAAAGCAATATTAATTTGTTATGACATTTTTTGAACTGATCTTCTCTATTAAAGACGTGTAGATGAATAAAAGGACAGAAACAAAAGTACTATGAAAACTCCCCAGCAGCAAGGAAATTAAAAAAAGAGGCTCATGAGTTTTATTTTGCCTCCTAACTGCAAGTGGGAAGCACGGGGCAGCTGTGAGCACCACTGCTGGATAAAACCAAAAATTAGTGCTCCTATGGCAGCTTATTGAAGCCCAGGGCTGTGTGCTGCTGGGCTGGGAGCGATACGCTCCAGTGCCACTCCTGGCAGGCGGACAGCAGCCCCGGTGCCACCACCAGCCAAAGAAGTGCCAAATCCCCCAAACCGGCCAGTCCTGCCAAAGGAGCATCCAAACAATCAGTGCTAAGAGCGTGTTAAGAATGTGGACGCTTTCAGCCCAGACAGACGAAGCCTGGAGAAAAATAATTAAGTTAATGTGACAATCAGTCTGCAGACAGGATTTGGGATGAATCTGCAGCCAACACTCTATTCTGAATTAATGCCATGGAAGAGGAATCAGTCTGTACCTCTCAATCCTCTCAAATTACAATTGCCAGGGACTGTGTCTCCACGGGACAGTGTGACAATGTTCATTAGAGACTCTGACAACGTTCATTAGAGAGTCAAAACCAGATCCCTCAGAGTACTATGCTCAGGTCTTGTTCAGAAGAAGTCTCACAGCTGGAAAAAACTAATCAACACTAAATTAGTGTTGATTAGTTTTCAACACTTTCTCAAAAGAGAAGAGGAGGCTCCGGGGAGACCTAATAGCGGCCCTCCAGTACCTGAAGGGGGCCTACAAGAAGGCTGGGGAGAGCCTGTTTACCAAGGCCTGTAGTGACAGGACGAGGGGCAATGGCTTTAAGCTGGAGGGGAGCAGGTTTAGATTGGAGATTAGGAGCAGGTTCTTTACTGTGAGTGTGGTGGAGCACTGGAACAGGGTGCCCAGGGAGGTGGTTGAGGCCCCATCCCTGGAGATATTCAAGGGGAGGCTCGACGAGGCCCTGGGCAACCTGGTCTGGTTGGGAGTGTCCCTGCCGACTGCGGGGGGGTCGGACTCGATGGCCTTTGGAGGTCCCTTCTGCCCTGGACAATTCTACGATTCTATGAAATGACAGGTGGCTCAACCGCTCCCTTCACCAGAAACACTAATTCCTTACAACATGGGGAAAGGCCTGACCCTCTGACCCAAATTCCTGGGTATCTCTGGCTAAGGGAGGAACGCAGGAGCTGAACTCTGCGTTCAGACTCAGCCACACAACCCACTTGCTGTTACAGGGAGGGAAACTGAAGCAAATCTCACACCGAGGGAAAATGACCTTAAAGCACCCTATTTTTCAGGTCCACACTTCTACTTTTGACATTTTTAACCCTCTCCACTGTCGTTCTACTCATCTTAGATAGGAAACATGGCACAAGCTCTGGCAGGACTGACGTTTCTAACTGCAACAGAGAGAAACAGGGTCCCACACACATGACCACTGCCAGTGTGTAAGTAAAATACACTTTGAGACTGAAGAGCTGGAGACAACTCAAAACTGATACAGTCTGAAAAGGGGGGAGTAGAGTAACTGTGAAGAACCAGGAGAAGAAGAATTCACAAAGTGAGATTTCATCGAGACAAATACAATGCAAAAAGGAAAACAAACAAAATCATTGACAGCTTAAAATGGCACTCAGCTGCCAGGAACAACATTTTAATGTTAAAAAAGAGCGTATTTTAATGCACATCAGCTATTTTTTTTTGCCGTGCCTGTCGTAGTTTCCTACTTCTCACAGAGTGGAGAAATTAGCAGAGAACTTGCAAAGATAATAACATTAGAGATGATTATCCAGATCCTTCAGCTCTTTCACCTTTTCAATTATCTTGTGGGATAGTTATTCTCATTTTATAAAGTAAAAACAATGAGCATAAAACCATGAGCTGTCTCTAAAGATACCTCTTCAGAGGTTTTTCCTCCAATGACACCCAATCATTTTAAGCACAAAACTATTCTTAAATGCTTATTGATTTTACTCCACTTACTAATGTGCTACTCAATTTCAGCAAACTCTTGAAAAAAACAAAGGAAAAATAACAGAGAGAGAAAAGAATCTCAAGTTGGCATGGGACTTTTGCTCTTGCTGCTGCACTTTTGGAAGAAAAGCTCATTCAACTGAAGAACACACTTGGTTAGTGGTGGGGCAAGACAGCAATGATGTGTCCTTCGGGTACCGACAAAGAGGTAAAATTTATGAAATAGGTTTTGAAATGGAAGGATAGTGTAAAATTAATAGAAACTGGATCAAACTAAGAAGAACAGGAAATATTTAATTTTGACTAGAAACAAAGGAGAATGCTTGAAATTCCTATGACACTTCTGCCTACGAGACTGCAATTTCTGTGCACATCTGTTCTTCCGTGGGCTGCCTTGAGGAACCTCAGGGACAAATGAAAAGGAGGGGAGCGTAAATAAGACAACTCACAGCTCATTCGTTACTGCTAGCTTTTGCAAGTGTCTGACGTGGAAGGGGGCACTGAAATAAGGAGAGGAGAAAATGCAAGAAATAAAGACCTTTCTTTCTCTTCTTCTTCAGATTTATCTTGAACATTGTTAAAATCAGGAGCAGCCACTTGCTTCATACAGCAATGAAGCAAATATATACAGTATGTATACAGTAATTCAACACATTATCTTCTTTATGCACGTGCTGCCCCTTGTTTCTATTTTCTAGGACGGACTTTCTAAAATTATTACTTTAATTCCATGTTTTGCTCTGCTTATTTTCTTGCAAGTTTTGCCTGTAGATTCTGTTGTCAGTTTCCCTCTCTGCCCCCGCCTGGGCCATGCATGAACTCTTTGGAGGCCAAAGGGAAAGCTGGTGTGTTTCGGCATGATTTTATAGCTTTTTTTCCCCATCTTTGTGTTCACCCTCTTGTTTGCCAACAGATCAGATGTAGATTTTGCTAATAACAATTTTTGTGACCAGAAGCATTTGGAAACCACTGAACTCTAACTACTCAGGTACTGAAATGCAAAGTTTCCCGAGGCTTTTAGGAGCTGCTTCTTTCAAGAAGTTGCTATTTACAGAAAGCACTTAGCCAAAGAGACCAAGCACGACCATTTCCAAGTATTTACAAAACTTAGCTCTTTCTTCCTATCTTATAATTGTGTTCAGTTCACTGAGCATTTCAGTCCCATGTAACCGCATCAGCTGAAGAGCCATATCTCTTTTCGGATTAATTTTCTTCCAAGGGTGTGCACAATTCATAAATGTCCTACCCTTGATTTCTCCTTTTCTTCAAAATCCCTTAGTTTTCAAGCATTTCTGCTCTATTGTCATTTACAAAGGAATACGACATACTTTACTTGTATTAATAAAAACATTAAGCCTAACTGTTAAAGCTCAAAACCAGATTTGGTATAGAATTATCAGTAAATACTTAAGCGACAATTATGCCACCTGACACAGGTATATGGGAACTCCTCAGAAGACATCATGAACATTTGCCTCCTCCGTAGCCGGAGTTTCCGACCTTCAGTCACCGACTCCATGAGAAGCTCCATGGAGAAAGATGAAATAAATGTCTGATTCGAAGTAGGGATATTTAAGGAGAACTGTGACTTCAGTGTGCTAAAGGAAAAGGAGGAGGAATTAAGGCAGCAGCCAGCACGGTGGCACAGCCACAGCTGACAGCAAGTACATCTCTGCTAGAGAGCCCAAACTCCCGGGAGCAGGCGGTTCTGATACGCTGCAATATAACAACATGAGAGAGCAGCTTACGCAGCGCTTAGAGAAGCACCATAATCCTCTTACCGGTGACACAGGAAAAGAGAGCAGATTTGTGCCCGAGGGAACTAGATCGTCTCTCTTTGGAAAGCGTTCTGGAATCGCTCGGTTCGTATTTTTCAGCAGTAATAAACATTTTGTGCAGCTTCGGGTTTATGCCTTCTGGAACCATACGAGGGCTACGCTGGTAGAAATGAAGCATTTTGTTTCCTGAAATAGCTTTGTGGATGCTCCTTTTGTTACACTGGCTTTGATTGTAGGTCTGTAAAAGAGCAGAGAAATCATATGAAGTTGGATTGTTGTTTTTCGATCAAAAGCGAAAGAACACCTAAGTGATGGTGGAGCTTCTCATTAGTTTATATTCGCCATCAAGATGCTTTTTGGGTTTTTTCTTTTTTTCCCCAAACACAGCTAAAACAAAATATGATGCAAGGCCCCAAGAGCCAACCTTACACCCTCTTGTGTGAATATTGCCAGCTCAGGCAACATCACTGCTTCTGCAAGTTCCTGACTTGCCGTTTGCCTCCACAAAGCAGAGAGGGGAGAGGAACAGAAGGACAGAGACAAAAACAACAAAGCAATAAGGCTGTATTGAAAATCTGATAACCTATACATTAAAACCTGGCTACTAAGTTGGGTTTTTTTGCATTTTGATGTTTGTTTTTTTTTAAAAAGAGCTTCCATACTAAAATATCTAAGTTAAATGACATTTGAATTACCATCAGTCTGCGCCTAGGTAAAACATTCAAGGCAAATGTAACAAAAAGCGAGGAAGTACCTTGAAGAAGTACTAAAGAACAGTGGTTGTTCTTTAAGTTGCAAACAATACAAAATATAACACAATGTACAGCTTTTTTTACACTCTGATGAAAAGTAGGCCCAGCACTTGAGAGACAGAAGAAACACAGCCCTTGCCTGGGGGAACTGACAATCTGCAATAGATAGAGGGATGATGTAAATTAGATTACACCAGAAACAGAGAAAGGAGGTCACGCAAAAAAAAGGCCTAAGATTATTTGTTAATGTCATACATGCTCCAAGTCCTTTTAATTACACTCCGGCTTTATTGTGCAACAGAGAAACCAAGACAAAGATGGAGAAACTAAGGAAAGAAAGCAGTGCCCCCTCTGAACATTTCTTGCCCTAATCCTCTTCTCTGCGTCTCCGTGGCGGGTCACCGGTGCAGACAGTGTGCCCAGCGAGGCAGTCTACGTGCCCTGCATGTGACAGCGCGGCGGCCACGTCCCTTGGAGAGAGATGCTCTTTGGAAGCCGGGATTAGAGGAGATGGACACAGAAGGATGCTCGCTGAGTAACACTGGAAGAGGTTAATGGCTAGCTCTATTATATGGTCCCAATAAGTTTATTTTCAGCCTACAATGGGTAAAAACACATTTTTATGGGGAAAAAAATTGTATTACCAAATTAATTGCTTAACAGAATTGTTACTTTACTGTACTGGGACAGTGTGTTTCCAAGTGTCAGCTCAGCCTGACGGGAGCCCAGAGGTCCCCTGTGCCCTGCTCTTTGTGCCGGTTCAGATCTGCAGGTGACTCCCTGTCCAGGCTGAGGCAGACGCTGCTGAGCCCTCACAGGAGGTGAAAAACCTGGATCTCACCACCATGCTGTTCCAGGGCTCTGTCACCCTCACCGTAAAGAAGTTCTTCCTCATTTTTGAGTGGAACTTCCTATCTTCCAGCTTGTGCCCGTTGCCCCTTGTCCTATTGCTGGAAACCACTGAAAAGAGTCCGGCTCCATCCTCCTTCAACTCACCCTTTAGGAACTTGTAAACATAGATGAGGTCTCCCCTCAGCCTTCTCCAGGCTAAAGAGCCCCAGCTCTTTGAGCCCTTCCTCGTAAGGAAGGTGCTCCAATCCCTCAATCATCTTGATTGCCCTACGTTCGACTCTCTCCAGTAGTTCCCTGTCCCTCTTGAACTGGGGAGCCCAGAACTGGACACGGTATTCCAGTTGTGGCCTCACCAGTGCAGAGTAGAGGGGGAGAATGACCTCCCTTGACCTGCTGGCCACACTTCTCCTTATGCAGCCCAGGATTCCATTGGCCCTCTTGGCGACAAGGGCACATTGCTGGCTCATGGAGAGCCTGCCATCCACCAGGACTCCCAGATCCTTCTCCTCTGTAGTACTTCCCAGAAGATCTACCCCTAACCTCTACTGGTGCCTAGGGTTCTTCCTCCCCAGGTGCAGGACCTTACATTTGCCCTCGTTGAACCTCATGAGGTTCTTCTCTGCCCAGCTCTCCAGCCTGTCCAGGTCACACTGGATGGCAGCACAGCCCTCTGGAGTGTTGGCCAGCCCTCCCAGTTTGGTATCATCAGCGAACTTGCTGAGGAAGTTCTGCTTCCCACCAGAAGAGTGAGGTGCACCCTAAAAAACACCTCGTGCTGCCACAGGGGCAGCACGATGAAAGCGTCAAGCTGCTGGTTGGGACTGTCCTGCCTCCTCCTCTTCCTCCTCCTCCCTACCCTGCCCACCAGCGGGATGAAGCTGGGCAGCGTGCTGGTATCCCTGAGCATCCCCACTCCCGGCTCACTTTTCCCCCGGTGCATTAGTTTCCCAAGAGGCAGCCTGCTCTCAGAGATGATTAATTACACTCCGAGTTGAGTGTTGAGGTTCAGGAATTTAGCAAAAGTAGATTTCCACTTAAGCTGATCTCTCCAGACCTCACATGCAAGCCCGCAGCCGCTAAGCGTTTGTCGGAGAGCGCGGTGTCGTCAGCGGTTCCGAGTGAGACGCTGCCAGGCCTCCCACTCCTGGGGCTCCAGCCTGTCCCCTCCTCCACACCATGTTCTGCACCCCCAGCAAAACCTCTCGCTTTTCAGAGTTTCAGTTTGTCCTTCACAAAATAAGTGTTATTAAGAACAAAGGCTTGAATCCCTTCACACTGAGAAAGCGCGTATATTTTTAGAATACTGTGGGTTATTATACTTTCCCGAAGGGACAGGAAAATGCTGCCAGGAGTGAGTTTTAATGCACAACATATAGTTTCCTGGAACAGAGGGAACAAGTCTGTTTTCCCGGTGATAAGAGAGCCGCCCACTCACCCGCTCCTCCCGCCCTTCGGCCAGGATGACGACGATCCTGCCCTGCCGCCGGCGCCCCGTTCGGCCCATCCTCTGCACCAGGCGAACCGGGCTCTTCTGAGCGTCGAAGCAGATGATGAGATCAACCTCTCCGATGTCCAAGCCTTCTTCCCCGACGCAGGTAGAGACCAGGGTGTTATACCCACCCTCACGGAAGCGTTTTACCACCTGAGTAAGTGATTACAATTAGATTTAACAGGTTAGTCAGAAAGCCCCGTATACACACTCTGCAGTTCTTCTAGACAGAAGATAGAAATCATTAATTTAGATTTTAAAGCTACAAAACTCAGTCATTCTGAATTCGTCAGCTAATTCATCGTGATCAAATACCACGCACTAGTGGTACCAACACCAATGTACCAAATCTTCAATTCTAAAAGAAAGGAAAAAAAGCACACCTTATTCTGACTCCAACCACGCCATTCTTCTAAAATTCATCTTCCCAACTTTGCAATTACATTTCTATTATTTTTTAAAAACTTTGCTAGACCAAAGTTTAAGAATATATCCTATTTTTCTGCCTACAAGAAAAAAACATAACCTCCCTAAGCAAATATTTGAATATTTCCCCAGATTTTCAGATATATACAAGTTATCGTTTGTTAACATAATGTAAATGTATAAAATATTTGTACTTCTACGTTCTGTTCAGTGAGTATAATTTGGGATAGTCTGAAAGCAACTGAACCACACAGGAATTAACTAATGACACTTTGGAGTGGGGTCCCTGCCACACAGTCTCTGTCACTACTCAGACAGCTATTTATACAATTCATGCTCTTTGTCACTATTTCCTAATACAATTCTCATCTTTTCTTCACCTCAAGCTGCTCCTTCTGTGTGAAGCCTTTTGTGCTCTTTCCCGTGGAATGGCCAACAAAGGTCATCACTCGCACGGCGGGGCTGAGGCGGGACAGCATGTCTGCGATTTCCTGCACGCTGTCTCGGAAGGATGAGAAGATCATCACCCTGGTACCCACAGCGTCCACGGACGGGCTTTCGGCCCTGACCTCGTCTGTTGGAGTTCAAAAAGCCACAAAACATTTTTATGCAGAATTTTAAAATAATTACCAATAAAAAAGCAAGGACAGGTCATCCCATAAGCTACACATTCACAGCTCTCATCCCACCTAATGGGAAGGTTTGGTCCAATTGTACCGCATTTTCATTGTTTCAAAAGAAATTTTCTTTAAAAGAAATTTCATTTTTTAAGAAATTAAGCAAATAAATAAATAAAAAACAACACTAAAGAAAACTGACAATTAGGAGCCTCTCAACCTATTTAGGCCAACTTCCAAGAAAATGCTCTGAGATGTATCTGCTCAAACGATTCCTCTCTGGAATCAAAGCAGGATTCTAATTTTGGAGAAGTTACAGTAACTCTGGGGAAAACACCCTCCCTTTGAGGCACCATTACTAATGTCACTTTGAAAGGCTCAGATTTGATGGCAGATGTCTTCAAAACTTTATTTAAGCTTAAGATGCCTTCTTCCAAAGAGCCTACAACGGGACTTTTAAATCTGGTACTCAAATGCTGAGAGTGAGGTGAGGTTAGCAATACATAGCAATAAAAACCACTGTCACCATTAGTCTAGGACACAGCAGGGTGGAATAAGAGAGATGTTTACCAACTTCCTATGGTATACTACAGCAAGTTGTCTCTACTTCCACAGCTCTGGATCCTCATGACAGCAGAAACATGTGAAAACTTCCCTTAATACCACAATCTGTTGCTTGTGAATGACCTGTCATCACAACTGGTTAGAGCTCTCATTTATAACAAAGATAACATCTCCTTTTTTCAAAGAAAAGGGAAAAATAATTGCCTTTGACCAAACCCACGTTTCTTACATTATACCATCATGGTTTTGTCTTCTGGGTACCCAACTTGTTTTTTTTCTTCTTCTTTTTTAAAACATCTAAGGGTTTTCATGAGCTTCATGAGCACAAGCAAAAGCTGCCTAAGGAACACGCAAGTCTTACACAGCCACCTCCTGTTTATCCCATCCAAACAATAAACCAACAACAAAACACGCTACAGAGTGAAAACTTAGTATGCTAAAAAAGAGATTCTCTAAAAGGGTTGCAGTGCAGGCTGGATGCATCTTACTTACAAGAGTTCATATTATCCTCCTCCACTAACTTTATGCTGAACATTATTCTGTATCTATTTTTAGCATATTCTCATGACTCGAATAACAATAATCACAGAATCACCATGGTTGGAAGGGACCTCTGAGATCATCGAGTCCAACCTCAAAAAAAAAAAAACCCAAAAAGCCCCCAAAAAACCCAACCAACAACAAAACAAAAACCACCCCACCCCACCACATCACACCCACCCACAAACCAATAATCCCAGGCACTAGAGCATGCCCTGAAGAGCCATGTCGACATGTTTCTTAAATCCCTCCAGGGATGGTGACTCCACCACCTCCCTGGGCAGGCTGTTCCAGTGCCTGACCACCCTCTCAGGAAAGTAATTCTTCCTGATATCTAATCTAAACCTCCCCTGCCCCAACTTCAGACCATTTCCTCTGGCAGATCTCAGTAGCATCTGCCCCTGTATTGTAAAAAACCGTTACATTGCTGCCATTACCTCCTCCACCTTCTCCAACACCAGCCTGAGAAAATTCAAGCCATGAGCAGCCCATAATCAATCTGAGGAGCAATCCAGGTATGGAAGATTAGCAGGGAGAAGCTCATTATGCTCAGCCAACTCTTCTTAGGGGCTGCCCAGAACCTTATCTTGCACTTACCTGAATTGCTGGTAAGTGCCTCTGGCACAGCCAGGGCAACAGCAACGTTGCTGGGAAACTCAGCCTTAGCCTGGCTGGTCGCTGGTCAGAAACGGTTCTGGGTTGGCACAGGAACTGGGCACCACTCCCACAGTTCTCACGGGAGAGAGAACTTCCAGCAGAGGAACAAGAGCCAGTGTTGTTCTGATACGGCTAGTCACCTCCGTTATTAATGCTTTTCTGCCTCAAATGTAGGGCTTTTCAAGAGAAATGCCTTGCAGGAGTAGTTATTTGTTTTAAAAATTGCACAGGCATGAACACAGTAAATTAGGATTCAGAGTTGATCAGCAACAGAACAAAGCAGAGTTAAGCTCAGAGGGTTTATTTGCCTCTGTGGTTTTTTTTTCCCCTGGAGATACTACACACCTGCCTGAGTGAGTTCCTGAAACAAACGCTGGATGTGTTTTTCACTGCTCACATAATGATTTAGGCTTTTGTTTCAGAGCCTTCTGATGGACCAAAGATACAGGTGATTATGGTTGGAATCTTAATAAGTCCTCAAGTTTTTACTGACAGACTCATGACAAATTCTTGTCTGGAGGAGGGAGAAATGAGGACATGGGTGTGGATTCTATTCAGTCACTAAGGGCAGAAATACGGGTTTGGCGTTATTGTATATTTCTCTGAGTTGTTGGTACTTACCAGAAGATCCCTGTTTCCAGGATTTGAAGTGTCCTATTACAATTTCCTCCAATTTCCTTAATTTTGGATGGCTGTAGATAAATTCCTTTTTATTTTCCAACACTGAAAAGGAAATAAAGCCATTAAAACTGTCGCAGTTTTGCTTCCAAGTGACTTTGATTTCCTCCCGCTATAATTCTTCGAGTCAGCCATACAAATTCCTGACCCTGTCTTAACTGCACTCCCCTAAGCAAACTAGTAAACTACTTAGGGAAGCACATTTGCTAAGCCCAGGTTTTGAGAAAGTGGTGTTATTTTTGTTGCATTCACACTGCCAAAGATATCAAGTCAAACAGTAATATTTTAACCGCTCTTTTTAAATCAAATTAAAAACTTCAAACATAGAAAACTCGTCTGAAGGCAGCTAAAACCACCGAGAGAAAACAGACAGGTAAATAAATAAGAGTCTGGGGAAAACAATCTGGAATGAAGAGCACTAGCTGAGTGTACCACAATGAAGAGCTTCCTGCATTTACACACTATGTAGAGGGATCTACCAGTGCATTTAAACACAAGGTAAATATTCCGTCCCTAAAAGGGAAATACTGACCTGTTGTACTCTTGTAAACACTTCCATTCGCTGAAGGCAGCAACGTGTCTGCAAACATGTCTCTGAGCTGCTGATACAGCTTCATGAAGTCCTTGTTACAACCAAGTTCATTCTTCGTACGGGTTAACCCTTTGTAAAAAGTTGAAATATCTCACTATTTAATCTCTGGAGTGAATACAATTTTTGCTATCCAAAAGACAAGCTTTCTCAGAATTGGCAAGCTCATCTCAGGAGCTGGAAGATACATGTTAGCTTTAGAAAATGGAATAAACATTGTTTGGCATCAGTATTTTTCAGGGAAGATGCTATTACAGAATTTAAACACGAAAACATGAATAGAAACGTGAAAAACATGTGTATAAACAGCATCCTGGTCCCTTGGGTAAATTAAAGAGTTTCACATCAACCATTTAGCACTAGAAAAGGCATCCAGTCCAGAAACGTTGAGGGCAGTGAGAGCATGGCCCAGGTTGCCCAGAGAAGCTGTGGCTGCCCCATCCCTGGAGGGGTTCAAGGCCAGGTTGGAGGGGGCTTGGAGCCACCTGGTGTGGTGGGAGGTGTCCCTGCCCAGGGCAGGGGGTGGCACTGGATAGTCTTCAAGCTCCCTTCCCACCCAAACCCCTCCGTGAGTCTATGAAGTGCTGCCCATTAACCAAAGAGAAAGGAATCTAGACAAAAAGCTAGAATTAACAAGTTTCTTAAATGATTTTATATCAATGTTGAAACCAGTCTTGTTCTATTCAAACCATAAATCAAACTTAGCAGAACCAGTACAGAAGACCTATTTATTAGGTCTCTTACCCATCCGTCCTCTTTCAGACAGCTGACCACATGATCATTGTAGGACCCTTCCAACTGAAATATTCTATTCCATTCAAATGTTCTACTCTAGTCAGTAGCAGACAAAGATTTAAGGAATCTGAGAAACTAGGCAATAGATGAAATGCTCTCCAGTGCCCACGTCTAAGAGCAGCACTACACCATCAGAAATGTAAAAATCCGCACGTGTGAAAGTAATAAATTGCAAAAATCTCAAAAGAATAAAATTAATGAGAAATTACTAGCACATGTGTACTATAAAAATAAATTCTACAGCTATTCTATAATACGAAGCAAGCACTGTACGCTTTTGGTTCAGACGTAGAACAAGGTGGTGTCATTTGAACTAAGCAGTGCAATAAGGCGAAGCAGCTTTTGCCCGTTACCCCAGAGTTACACAGCAAAGTGTAAGCCAGAATGAAGCCAGAGCCCCGAGAGGCACCCCATGGGGTAAGGGGAACCGCTGGAACCCTCCCCTCCCACACCCCGTGTTTAGAAGACACTTGCTGTTGGACTGATGTTGCCAAGTGGAAATTTTCCCCCTCAACAAAGATGTCAGTACCAAACCAGGTCATACTGGCAGCAGTGATCACCCAACGGCTCTGAAAACGACTGGGGAGAGTCGCCAAAGCCTCACAATAGTGATAGAATTGGGAAAATAAGCTGAGGCCAGAACAGAAAACAGCTTTCCATCGTGCTCAGTGAGCACAGGAGGTGTTGCACAGCTAGAAGAGCCATCCTAGTGTGGTGAGTCCAAATCTGCAATCTGGGAAAGGCCCTTCAAACTGACACACGCAGGGGTGCTGCTAGAGGGGAAGGAATTGTTTTACAAGACCAAACAACTTTCTTAGTTTAAACCGTTTAATGGTAATTCTCTGTCTCCCCAGAGGTATTACTGTCACTTACTCTGCATTCTGTTTGTGCCTTATTCTTTTTGGAACTGCTGCCATATAAACACATTTGCTTTCCCACGTATACTCTATCTTTAACATCGTGCCAACGTATTTCCAATAGCGATGAAGGGGAAAAAAATACCAGTTACATTTGCAAACCATCCATTATATAAGCTGTTTTGTGCAAAACTAGCCATACAGATGAGGTAAATTCAATGAGAAGGAGTGGAGACAAAGGAAAAACATTTCTGAAGACATTTCACCTTTTGGTCCATCCATAATTCCGAAGAGGTAGACAAACAACGACCGTAACCCCATTTGCAGCAGCAGCTCATACCCATGATATAAACTGATACAAAGTGCAAAATCTCCTTCAATTATGCCTTGATGTACTGCCTGTAAAGGAAAACAGTCATCGTTAAATGAGGAAGTCGAGAACCAGCAGGAATCACACTGCAATTCTTATGATAAAAATAAGACTGATGTCTGAGAAGCAGAGCCAAAGCACAAATAACGCCCCGCCGCTGGCTGGCCATCAGACCTTCAGGTTCCACAGTTCTTAATGATCAACAAAGACAATCTTTTTCCACCTTCAAAACCATCTCCCAAACACCTGTATTCTCTTCCAAGATTAGCTCATTACTTTCTGATGCGGCAACACTCAAAATCTGAACCATCCATCAGTGTTTGGCAACGTTTCTGGCGCCTCTGCCCAGGCTACAACATTTAAGGCAGGAAAGCTGGCTCGCTGCTGGGATCTGTACGGCCCAAGGGGCTTTTCAGGGTACACATCATCACATTATGTATTTATTTATTTTTAGGTAATATTCCTTTTTTAAGTTTGCAAAATTGGAACAATCCATGGGAATTTACAGAAAAAATAGGGGCAGTAATGTAGTTTTGAGGGGAAAGTGTAAATTTGGCAGTCCGTAATTACAGTTTAAGTTCCCCAAACAATTTCAGTTTGGAAACAGAATTCTGAATCTTTTCCTTAACTTTCCTATATTACCAGTAAGAAACACAGAGCAAGCGGACATATTTTATTCCAGGGCTAAAGATGGAATGTTACAAAGGAAATGTAACTTGAAATGTATCAGGAAACTTTGTCCACTACGGAGTATTACTCTGCTTTAGTAACGTGAAATAAAGGCATTTACCACAGACTGAGGTGGGTTTTTTCTGTACTGATCTCTTCCTAGAATGAGCTGGTACTTTGTCAGGCTGGGAATATCCCGCTTCGCTAAAACTCCGATTTTAATCAGGCGTCCAGCAAAGCTTTCTAGCACCTGCAACAAAACACAAGAGATGTGAAGGCGTGTATATGTAGCCCTGTAAAGCAGTTTTATTTTTATAAAACTTACACAACAGAACACGAGCAACTTACTTACTTTATTTGAAACAGAGTTTTTCAAAGCGGACTGTACTGATCCTGAACGATACGCTACTGGGCCAGATGACAACCTGGTGCTCTGCCTCAGCACGGGGTTCTCTACCATCTGGATGTTTCTAGGCTAATCTTCAAAAGTTTTTTCTAAGACAAGCAGAATTTTTTCCTGAGAAAAAAGTTCCTGAGAATTCGTGCCCTCCATCCTTCTGCCCCCAAGATAACCCCATATCCATCAAGTGACTGAGGAGTGGAACCACACTCTGTGCTCTTGCAAGGGCACGAGTACTGAGGGAGCAGAGAGGACGCCAAACAGGACGGGTACCCAGTTACTGAACTCGTGCTCTTCCTGGTAACCCTGACTTCCACGGCATTTCCAGGAAAACCTGCATTCACCTTTGAGCAGTGTGAATTGCGGTGGGCAGAGGGTGAGGAGTTTGTGTGTGAAGGGATGGGGTGAGGACACAGGAGCAGGGAGGAGTGAGCGCCCAGCAGACGGGCCCGGCACAGCAGAGTGCCCCATTTCCCTCGGAAACCACACCAAAAGCCAGCTTGTTTTTATACATCACATGTACCTGCTTTCCACACCGGTGAAACGAGGGAACTGACCTGCACTAATTCATCTTAATCTTGTTTTTCCTCTTTGTTTCTTAGCCTTAGGTGGTCAGGATTTTTTTCATAGACTTAGTTTTGCATGAGCGCTAACTCTGTAATAATTGGAGTAATCAGATTTGTTCCACAAAAATTACTTACAATCTGTTGGCCCGCTTGGCCAGTAGTGCCAAAAACATCTCCAGTGCACAGTAACAAGCTGCTCCAAAGGCAGCCTGCACTGAGCCTGACCAAAGACAGCTCCCGATGGCTGCCTACGTCCGAACGGCGTTTCCCAGGCTCTCTGGGCACTTCCTCACCAGTTCAGCCGGACTGTGCTGGAGAAGGCCAGAGCGTACCAAAGCCTAACCCCTTTGCTGCTCTGCTTTCAGCCCACGGAAAAGCAAGGCCAAGGAAACCGATGAAAACAGGTCTAACTTTCAGGCCTCAAACAACAGTGTGTCTTCAGCTTGTGGGAAAATGCCCTGCCAGGAAAAGAAAGTCAACTGTGGAAGTGCAGTGTGTGTTTGTACACCAAGTAACAACACCCTATTTGATTTTCTCCACATTTTTCACGTCTGCTGGGCTTTCCAGGCCTGTTAAGATGCACAAATATTATTAACAGCCACACTCTCCTACCCTCTCAATGCAGGGGCAGCTCAGTTTAACTCCTCTCTGCTGCTTGGATTATTTTTACAGTTTGGTTTCCTTTAGCTTCTTACCCCGTGTACAGCGCCGACGCGGCACTAAGTGGCAAATCCTGAGAAAAGGGGTGGGAATAATTGCCGTCGTCAACTACAGCAGCATTAATCCTCCAAAGAATCAGAAACGCAAGGAGAGCTGTGGAAGGGTGACTGAGCACTCGTGAGAGCACCAGCCGAAGGGAGGGAACGATGTGCTGGGGAATTTCCACCCTGCCCGCTCCGTGCCTGCAGGTCTTTCAAAACCAGCTCGCTGGAGTCAGCAGGCTAAGAGGATTATAACAGATAAAGGCTGCTGAGAAATAATAGAAACAAAGCCTAAATTCTGAATGCTCTGGTGCACCTTGAGCTGCTCCTCTTCCCTGCTCGGGGACTTCGGGCTGGGATGGCGGGTCTCAGGAGGCTCGACCCCTGGCTCCTGGCCCAAGGAGAGCGGGGTGATGGCCCCAGGGGCACTGGGAAGCTCTGGGCACAGCTCCGTGGGCAGGGGGGTGCCGAGGAGCACTGCCCGCCCCGCGGCTCTCAGGAGATCTGCCCTCAGACCCAACGCCCACCGGTGCCCACCAGCTCCAGGCACCCCTGAGCCCCGTCCCCAGGTCCATCTGTACCAACAGGGAGACTGGGACACAGCCCGACACGGTCCCCGGGCACTGCAAAGCACCGTCCAGGGACGCCACCCTGGAGCACGCCTGCTAATTAAGACTAATGCACTAATTAGATCAAACAAACCACTCACAACAAGCAAACACCAACTGGAAAATACAATATCACTAGGAATCTCCAGAGGAAAAGAGGGAGGGAGGGAAGTAAATCAAATTATCTTTTCTTAAAATGCAGTCAAAAGCATTCCCCTCGCCACCGGGAAGTCTAAAGGCACAAGAAATTGTTTTCTCATATTTGGTTTCGTTTCAAGAGTTTAATATTCAAAACTTTCGTCTTTTACCAAACAGTTTGTGTTACGACGTTGTTTTTAGATCTGGCCTGCATCTGACAAGTCACTTTACAAGGACAGAGTTGGAAATCTCTGTGCCAGCTTATAAAAAGGGTATTTTTAAAAAAAAAAAAAAAAAAGCAAATGTTGCCCATGCAAGGGTAAGCCAGTGCTTTGTATTTGAATGGGATATCACTGAAATAGCATTTTACCCTCCCAGCAAACTCCATAACAGTTGGACACGAGGACACTTGAGAGGCTGAAGACCAAGCTGAAGCTCTGTCTCTGGCAGTGGAAACGGAGTTTTTCCAGAAATGACATTAATGTTTTCATTAAACAGTAATGCTCACCTAAGTAGCATATTTCAGCACCGGTTCATTATTTCCTATACTGGTTGCATGGCTTTTTTTGAAAATAAATTACTATTAAATGTACTTTTATGTTTCATCCCCTGACCTAGTTTATAACATGTAAGAAAACGATATTGTCACTGTTTGCTCAATGTACACCCCTGTCTGATTTAATCAGCTGCTGCAAAACAACCCAAGGAAGACTATTATGAAAGACAGCAGGATCCAGTCACCTGGAGCTTCAAAACTAATAAGGAACAGTAAACATAACCTACTTAGAAGAGATACAGAAACAAGCACTACTCAGGGTGATTACATTTATCTTGCCTCCATACCTTTTTTTTTAATTAAAAAGATAATACTTCTGGAAAGTCTTCTCAATCTTTCCAAAACATTGAAGTGTTATGTTACCCATTTAAAAACAGAACTGCAGAATTAATTTAAATTAATTGCTTACTGGGACTCATGGCTTTCTCCGTCTCACTAAATTGAGTTCAAAAAGCTGACAGATTACCAACATATAAAAGACACCTGGTAAAGTTATCCCATACTGCACTAGACTCACCAAGAACATAAGGCTTTGCTGAACAAAGTACCTTCCCCAGCAAAATCAGGCTGATTTTTTGAAGCTCGTACCCGAGATTAGCACAGGACCTGCCCTTTGGAGCTACGGCATGAGCTGAGGACTCCCATGGGTGGTACAGGCAGAACTGCCAAGGCAAAGAACTGCTGCTCTTTCAGCTGCACCTCCCTAAAACCTGCATTAATCTGCTTTCTCTTGCCACAATAAAAAAAACAACAAAGGCTCTAAACAAACGACCCGGCCTAATTATTTTAGTGCAGATTTGCAAGCATTCTTTACCCAAGTAAAACGAGAAATCTCTCACGCATAAATAACTGTTTGCACTGCATTTCTGTCAGAGCAGAGAAGGAACCAGCCACTAAGAGGACTGTACCTTCACAAACCAAAGACTGCGAGGTCCACTTCTACCCAGGAATGCCAGGAAGGGCTCCCAGCCCCCATGGACGGACCCGACCAGGTTTATACACCCGCACTCACTTCAACGGAGCTGCCCTTTCTTCACCTCCTTCCCCTGCCCTCCCAACTCACCCGGGTCCAGCATCTTCAACGCACAATGTGGACACCACACTGCTCCTACTCTCCGCTCCAGATCTCCAAATTTTCAACAAAGGGAGCGAAGGAAGGGAAAGAGGAGACTTCTTCCAGGCTCCAGCCCCAGCACTCATAGCTGGAAAGGCAGCTCAGATGATGTATTTATCACAAGTCTTCAGGATAGAATTGTGATCCTACTGTCCTGAGGGAGAGCAAACCCATTTTGCAGGAAGCCATGAAATCAGCCAAGGCCTCCAGGGAAGAGCTGCCCCAACGAAGGTTAGATGACGGTCTAGAGCATTCCCTGCTTTGCTGTGAGACTGAAACTAGAAAGGTCTGGGTTTCACAGCGTGCTGCCTTGAGAGGTGTCAGTGCCATAACCTAATATTCCTGAAAGGAACTTCCAGGAGGGAGCCCCAGGAACAGTCCATGATTAGTCTCTGCCAACCGTACTCTGGGCTGAGTGAGAGAGTCTTGAGATGCCACCAAAGAAGAAAGTGCCCGTGGTCACAGAGCCAGGGGGGACCAGAAAACGGCCAGCCCCATGGCCGTAGGAGCACATCCCATGGAGCAGCTCAGGAAGCTTGCCATCGGTGAAAGGATGTCTGTAAGAAACTTTTTAGGCACAGAGAGTACATAAACTCTATGGATAGAGTGAGAGCAGTTTATTGTAATGTTTGATGAAGCCTCTCAAATCATAGTAGAGTACATCAAAGAAGGGAAGGAGGGCAATTATTAACAGTAAAACCGTGGGTTTATGACAGAGAAGGCGACTGAGAAAGGCATTTGGAGCTACCAGCTGTAGTTATTTTCCCTGTAAAACTTTGGAGTCATGACAAACTCTAAACACAAGGGAGAACGGTGCCATTCTGTGCGAGCTTTCCACTGACATTTTCTTACCTTCCCAATAATGAAAATAATGAAACAGGGACACAGCAGGGTACGGTGTTTTTAAACTGACCTTATAATTCTCCAAACCCAATACTGATCAACCTAGTAATGACCTTGGCGCCTCTGGAAGTTTAGTTGTCGAGTTTATATTAACTCATTCAGATGCTTCCCAGTCTTCCCACTCTCCAGGGATCTGTTACCCGTTGAACATACGCCCCTCTTCCCTGGAAGCTGGTAATCACCAGAAAGATACAATAGTTTGTCCTTTTCCAACATCTTGATTTTCTCCTATTATAGCATTTTTCTTAAGAGTTATCAAATAAGAAGAAGGCCCACAGCTTTTACTTTTCAATTAATTTCACTGAGAACGTTTTGACTCTGTTACTCCAGAACTTACAAGAAAGCGCCTTTTCTATATGAATCTGCCTCCAGTAAGAGTAAACAGCAGCACGTTGCCACAGAAAGCAGCATCCTCCTGAGGGTGTTTTATATCCTCAGTGTGCAAGGCTGAGTATTTTTCTTTTACATTCAGAGATATAACCTGCCAGGAAAGCACCAAGAATACAGCACTACCAAAACTATGCTCTTTCAAGAGTGACTATCTATTAGTCAGCAATCACACGCAAAATTAATGAGGTGGGGAGGAAAAAACCTAAATACAGCAAAAATCAGCTTTGTTCAACTCCAGTAACAATCAGGTACTCTGATGGTCTGAGCTGACAGCGGCACCTGGACACAGACCGCGACACATCGTTAGTACTCTAGCAAACATAGCCCTTTGTATGTAACTACCAAGAGCATCACAACCCAAACTCCCCTGCAGGAACCTGTGCGGGTGGATATTTAAAATAGGATCTTAAACCCCTGCCAGCCTCTTTCTCACAATGCTCAGTGGCATTTCTCACAAATAGAGAAATTTGGCTCTAAACAGAATTTGTTTCATTTAAGCAATTATTTATTCTCATAATTAAGGCTTGAGCAAAAGAGTTGGGGTTGTTTTCTAAGAGAAAGTTTGAGAATAATTTATGCAGGATAGGCAGAGGAGGAGCCTCTGCACATCCCCTCAAAAAGTCAGCTCTTCTCAAGAATAATGGTTTCCTGGAAGGAACCTCCAAGAGCCCGGTTGCCCTCACTTGGTAGCAATGATCCAACTTCCAAAATTACATGGAAAATGCCTTACTCACAAACTCCAGCCAGTGTTTGCACTGCACTGAAATGGAATTTTAGTCACACTACCTGTGACGTGGATCGATTCACGGTGTGCCTTAAGCCGAGGTATCGCCCCATCCCCGGAGGGGTTCAAGGCCAGGCTGGACGGGGCTTGGAGCAACCTGGTTTGGTGGGAGGTGTCCCTGCCCGGGGCAGGGGGGTTGGAATGAGGTGGTGTTTAAGGTCCCTTCCGACTCTAACCATTCTGTGATTCTAAGCATAGTCTGAAAATATTAAAAGAAAGTTGTAAGAAAGAAGGACTAAAAGGACATGAAGAGCAGTAGGGGGAAAAGAATAGCTAGAGAAACAGCACGAGTTGATAGCGAAAAACGAGCGAAACACGCACTTTAGGGTCGACGCTGCCGGATGGCACAGCTCCGGGGGAAGCGGCGGAGCGTGAGGACCGGCAGCCCGGCGGTGTCGGCTGCGTGCGGGGCCCCTCGCCGGAGCTGCGCCCCGCTCCGCCA
>VXAK01013759.1:262810-279458 GCA_013399435.1 Arenaria interpres | reverse complement strand
GGCTGTAGCCGTAGGAATTGCCCTGTCCATACCAAAAAGGGCTGAGGAGAGTTTTCAGTCTTAATTAAAGATTAAATTTGGCTACCTGCAGAAGTGTCCCTCTTCAGAATCTCCCCTCACTGTGGCTATCCAGGGGGCTAGTTCTTCACAGAAAGGTGGTTGAATTGAACGATGGCACAGCGTAAAGCAGCGAGAGGACCGACTGCGCTGTCTGACAGTGAGCCTCCCAGGCTTACCTTATTAAGAAACTGTTTATTTTCAATTTTAAGAAAGACTGGAGAATCTGAAAGACTGTACCGAGCCTGATAACTCGTAGCGAGCCGCAGAGGGGAACCGAGCCTTAGCTGGTTCAGGAGCTCGCACCCCCCCGCAGCGCCCTTAGTGCCCTTCAGGTACGTCGCCTTGTCACCTTCGAGGGGTGGGCAGGCAGCAAACCCCCGGGCAACAGACTGCACTAGACACCTCCTCAATGAATCCACCCCCACTGAAAAGGAAGCTTTTTTTCTAGATTCCAACAAGGCAAAGAGGGTACCACCTCCCTTCCAAGCCATCCCTACAAGTCTCCTCTCCTCTTTCTCCTGTTTTACCACCACAAACCAACACCCCCTCAGGCACTACCCGGGGGGCAAGCTCGGAACTGAGCTCCCTGGCTCGCCTGGAGGGGCACGGAGGGAGGGGAGAAGGGGAGAGAGGGGCTCCCTAGTTAAAGCACGAGGCGTGAACACACAGATGCGAAGCTGCTCCTTAAGAGTAGCTTTGTGTGGCGGGAAACAAGATTCCTTCCCATGGAATGCTCTGATACCTGGGAATTGCAATGCCCCGTTTCACTGACATAGATGCGGCAGGACATCAAGTCTAGAAAGCATGTCAAAAATAATATTTTACCACATTTTAGCTACTGTATTATAAAAGGCTTGCTCTGTAATGCTAAGCAAGTATTACAAAATCCTAAAGAGAAGATTTTTCTTCGGATATTGTCCAGGGCTATACACCAAGAGCGACCGCATCTCAACCAGCACACCTAGGAGGGTTTGCCACATTGGGTTCCGTGGTCCATCCAGAGCTCAAGCTAACCGGTAGCGCCCGTGTCGGCACCCCGCCAGGCGAAGCGTGGCTGAGCCTCAGGGGCTGCAGAGAGGAGAGAGACACGAAATCTCCCCGGCAGCAGGGAGCACGGTGCCTCCCGCCACCGCTGTGCCCAGCCCCGCAGCTGGGGCACTGCCCAAGCCCTGAGTTAAGAGCACACAAGAACTTCCCCTGGCGAGTGCTGCCCGCCAGGCTGGTCCCTGTGCCAAGCCCTCCACGCTGTCACAGCCGCGCGGGGATTCCCTCTGCCCTGGTGCTAAAATCTGCGAAGTAAGAACATTAGCAGCCCTCTCAGCAATAGTTCTGGGCTGCCACAAGCTGACACCTGTTTCGGTCTATGCTGACGATATACCTTTCCAAAAGATGCCTTGCTTTGTAGCTTTTCTTTAGCACCTTGTAAGGGTGACAAGAACACTGTAAGCATTCTAAAAAAAAATCTAAGGTTTTGTGAGATGTGACCAAATATTTATATGGCTGGCATTTTGATTTATCACTGTTAACAAGACCTTAATCCTATAGACTGACTGGCCTATGCCAAACCTTACCTCAAATTCATAAAAGAAAATAAAAGGCGTAGGAAGCGAAAATCTAACTTTCCTGGCTTGAGAACGCCATCGTATCTCTGCCGGCAGAAGCAGAAAGCATGCTACGGCAGTTACTTTAAATTTCTCAATTCTAATTTCAATACAAGCACGTTCATTGACAAGCAGGCTCAGGGAAGTTGGTACACATCAAACCCATCGGCTTGCTAAAGCACACGGTTGTTGAAAGACACTCAGTGCACAAAGCGGCTCGCGCTGAGCTCAAGTACCAAGGCTGCAGGTCAAACTGCAGACCTGGAATTGCAGATTCTCCCCCAGTTCCACAGCAGTTCCCCGCTGAGGTGACCTCACCTAAGTGGCCCAGGGACAGCCATAACCTCTGTGGGCTGAAGGAAGCGAGCAGGGAGGGGACTGCAGAGCTCCTCACTCGCTTTTGTTATTCTATTATAGTATTATATATAATTATTATATATATAGTATAGTATTGTGCAGGTTAAAATATTTATAATCCAAATGCTATACTGTTATAAACTGAAGAATAAAACTCCCCAAAGGACTTTAATTAGTTGTAATTCCTATCCTGTGCATTAATATGGCGGGGGGGGAAGAAAAAAGGAATATAACCCTACACACACGTGTATTTATCAGTAAAGGAATCTAAAAATAGAGTTAACTTTTCTAAAGTCCTAAAACATTTCCTAATTATTGAATACTCTGTGGAAAATTCAGTCCTGAAGTCTAATCTACTTCTTGTTTTTTCTCAGCCTCTAAGGAGATCAATTGTACATGTCACTTATTACTTACATTTTAAATGTTTCTCAATTACGTTTTTTGAAAAAATTTAAGATTAACTAAGTCTAGCTTTCTCCCCTTTATTAAAAGGATCTTTACTATTCCAAATAGTCTTAAAACTAAAGCCCCTGCACTGGATGCCAGGAGATGTAGGTTTGATTCCCAGCTACAGTTACTAAGTGACTAGGGCAAGTTAATTCTCCTGCATCTTAATTCTCCTCTTCTCTGAAACACAAATAATACTCTTTTCCCCTGTCATCCTGCCTTTTGCACGAAAGATACTGAGGCACTTCAAACACCCAAGGGAAGCTTTTACTTCAGTTGAAACTTCAGTCCTTTTCACGCGTGTCTGATGCATACCATGAGGCACAAATTCACATCCAGACTTTCAAACACCGTACGTAAAAATTAAGTTTCTCAACCTGTGTCAAAATACAGAACTGCTTGCAGTACTTAGGTTTGAAAGGCAAGGGACTAGCTCGTTTGGAAGAGAGGCTCTCCATTCCTAAGAATAACCTTATCCCAGAGTTCCCAAGCCTGTCTGTTAGGGATCAACTTCTAAGCAGAGTTTATTTATGACCCACAGCTAGGATTGACGTCAGGGCAACCATAGTTGCAAACACGCCTAATTCATCCATATTTAAATGGCAAAACTGAAGCAGAACAGAAATACTAGAACATGTTAGTACTAGGCATGCAAGTGCAATACGTTTGCTCCTTTCATCCATTTGAGCTTGGCGGGGAAGTGGAACGATCAATACAGACTGGACGATCGCTGGGGTCACTACATCTAGAAACAGAGAATAGGTTTGCTATTTAATCTCTTACAAATGTGAGAATCACAGAAATGCACATTTCAGTTCCACCTCAGTATAGGTAAGCGAGCATGTAGGTGCTCCAAGTTCCAATACAGCCAAGTATTAACACTCTCCTTCGCTTAATGCTCTGCCACCAAGGTGCGAGAGTTCAGATGAGAAGTGATGACACGTGTCAGCCTGTGCTCAGAGCCCTCCGTCTGCCAAAGGGTGAGACCACAGGCAGCAGCAAACATAAAAAGCACGTAAAACACACAGTGTGTCTCTGTTAGTCACATAGTGCTTGTTCCACTTAATCAATACTAGTGCTTTCTGGTAACTACGACTAGTTGAGAGCATTGAACCGCCATATTTCTTTCTGCCAGATGTAGCGGAACCAGAACACCGAAACTTTGCTCTGCTCCCACCTTTATATAAGTTACCTTTCAGTTCTGCTAGAATGTTAATATTTAAGTGAACAGTTTTCTGTCCGCTCCAAACTGAAACAAACCCTTCAATCTGATACACTTGGTATCTAATCAGACAGCACATGTGCATAAAACTAGTATGCAACAAAAAGCAATTGTGTTAAAGTAGCACAAACCCATGTTCTAATTTCTTTGTTAAACAATTACATGTCGTTTTAAGATACAGTTCTTTGGTGAAGTATACACCAAGGAATTTTAAGTTTCCTCATCTTATATTTCTTTAACTAAACAGTACACTTTTCTCTTCCCTCATCTATACTTTCTGGACTTTGATCCCCCCACACATCCCACCTTCGCTTTCCCCCCTCCAGCCTGAGCACATGGGGTTCTCCAGCCCCTTGAGCATTTCACCCTGTCCCGGCCAGGCGGGTGGCCCTCCACCCTGTTATCTCCAGTTCCTCAATGCCTCCACTGTACCATGAAGACCCAAACCAGGCACAGCACGGGAAACACAGCTTCACGGGCACTGGGCAGAAGGGTCACCTGCCTTGAGGGGCTGGGGCTGACACAGCCCTGCGTGTGTCCTGTTCTGTGACATCTCCTGAACCTACAAACAAAAGTTCATACTCTCTTCCACTCCATAATGAAGATGTTTGCTTGCCTTCTGTTTTGAAATCCTGCCCTCCTACGAAGTCTTACTGGAAGGGCTTGATTTTTTAAAAAAAAAAAAAAAAAAGTTAATATTTGCAATTCACTTAAGACCCAGAACTGCACTTTGCATGTAGAGGAGCTACCTGTATGGGAGGTACAGACACCATAGCCGGATCGTGCTCCCTTCAGTTTCAGCCCTAACGCTCCCAGTGACTGCAACCGGGAGTGAACTGGGGAGGAAAGCAGTGTGGCAGTGGGGTAGCAGTACACCAGGACAGAGCCAGGACACCGGTGCACGGGCCGGTGCTGGCTGTGCTTAGCGTGCACCAGTGGCTCAGGCACCTCTGCCTCGGAGAGCCAACAGGGGCCTCACACCCAACACATGTCCTGGCTAATGAGTAGCACGGAAACCTGCGTAACATGGAGTGCTAACGTAGAATATTAGACATCAACCACCGCTTAGAAGTGACAAAATTTCCACAGCAGCAGTTCTGTGAGCGAGAGCTGGAATCAGCAATGTCTTCTGCACAGAGACAGAAGTCCCTTAACCTTTCCTGTTAATACCGAGGCACAAACTAAACTCGTTACAAACCCAAAGTCACCAGAAGTTTAGCTAAGAGACAGTAGCACACCACATTTCATTCTCATTTCTCCAGCTTCACCTCTAACGCTGGCGATGTGTTACTTTCTTGCAGACATGGCCGAGCCCATCCAGCAGCTGACACGGAACAACAGTCCCCAGGAGAGACAGACCGTCCCCTTCACCCTCATCCAGCGCAAAGAAAAGGTACGGATCCCTCCCCGCCAAGGTGTAGCAGCGTTTTCAGTGCTCAGAACGAGCTCACAAAATACGTTCCTTTAGAAAATCACTTTAACGAACTAGGATTTTTACCATCGTAAATGCAAAGCCTTAGAACTGCGTAACTACATCTCATTTTTAGCATCTCATCATTTTTACATGTGTGATTTTTTTCTTTTTTGTAAGGTAGAAACTATCAGGAGAGCCAGACGATGGCCAGGAATTACAGTGTCTGTGACCCTCTAGAATTAATTTAACAAAACCCCCTTATATTTTGACATTTGAAATAAAACACCTATTTTCTTCATTTAAATCAATGCATTTGCTTCTCTCCACAATCACGTTAATAAAACCTTAGCAAAGACTACTTGACAGAGATTAACATCTGAAATGAAACATACTTTCGTATCACGGGTCATTATCAAACAAAGCAGCGATTTGCAAACCCCTCTTCTCAAACCCACCTCATCCTCTCACAGAAACTGAAATTGACGTCCAGCAAATTGTTTGCAGCTCAGGAAATGTGCAAACAAGCCTCTAATCTTAAATACATGACAAGTCAAGAGAATCCTTATAAACCACGTATGAAGAATTCTTGTTACATTTCTTATAAATAGATCTATGTAATTCAAATTTATAAATACCACAATTTGAATGAGTGTATTTCATCCAAACAGTTTGAGACTCCTGACTGTTTCTGTTGTAATTAAATGCCTGAAAGCGATTTCTCAGTGCTACTCTAATAGCTGCAGATTAAAAAAAAAAATATCTTATTCAGTGTTACTTGCAACTAAACGTTTAATGCTGCAAGTGCAAGAGATGACAGTTCCTTACGTTACAGGGAACTACCTAGAAGTCTGCTGGAATGAATTTTGGTCCAAGGTCAGCAGTGTACCCCTTCTTGATTTATATTTGGAAGGATTAAAATTCACACGTTCCTTTCAAGATTGTTTCACTGACAATTGAAAAGAGATGCAATTATTCCTGTACTCAGTAAGATGCAGACGCTGCACTGGGCTTGGATATCTGCTTACTAGAGGCTTGGACCTTGAAGTGAAGCGCATGTGAACGAAGTATTAAACAGAATGCACTAGGTAGAGCTGACACTGAGACTTAGAATTGCTCCTCATGCTTGCTGTTCTCCTGGTCATACACTTAACAGGGTTGATTTCCTTATTCCACAAGTAACACTGCAGAACATGTATTTGTTGTATACAAATACAACCTATGCTACTTGTACACAACAAATACTGTTTGACTTTCATTTGTTTGCTTGGGTTTTTTAGGCGATTAACTTAAAATACAAAATTATCATCTTACTGTGTTTGCAGCTTGGAGACCTGCTTTACGAAAAACGTCAGTATGGAAAAGCCAAATGGGCTTGTATAAAAATGAAAGAAAAACAGTATGAACAGAGCATATGCCTTGGATTCATGAAGCTTATGAGGTACATTTGTGAGCAGAATTCCTCAGGTAATTAGTACCACAATTCTACACTAAATTTAGAACTTTATGCACTAGCTTGTCCTAACTGGGGAGATAATTTTATTAGCTTTTCCCAAATCCTCCACCCTGTCCACAGGGAAATTCTCCTGCAGTGCAGCCTTTCAGCAGAGCCTAAGCCCACGTGCTGCTCCCCCTGCACACAGGCTGGAGGAGAACATCTGCGGGAAGCCGTCGCTGCTTCCAAGGTCACCGTGACCATTACAGCTGCCTGGAATCTGACGCTGGCTGGTTTCTAGGCTGTCAGCTATAAATTAGGCTTTTGCTACAGAATTTTAGTGGTTTAGTTCTCACAGCAGTACTGGAATCGCCTATTCCGGGAACCTATTCAGAGCGTAAAGCCAAGAGAGACCAGGATGTTTGTCTCTTGGTTTGAGTTCATGATACTCAAGTCGTGTGTGTCTGAACGGACACCAAAAATTTGTGTGGCTGAAGCATATTTTCCAGAAAGATAATCCAGTTTTAACTCAAGTACTTTAAAATAATGGCAGGTCCACCGTGTCCTTGCTAGCTTGTGCCTGCATGAAAAATGTGCACCTAGTTTCCAGTCCAGTTTAATCTGCTTTCCGCTTCCAGTCATCGGTTCTCATTTTTTTAATTCTCCAGTTGATTAAAAAGCAGTGCAATGCCCGGCGCGTTGCTCTGTAATAGCACACATGTTGTAATCAACCCCTCATTTTCTTTCCAAGAAACTAGAAACATTGATCATTAAAACTTTTCCTTAATCAGGTATTTTCCACACTCTCCCCCTTCTTTTAATGCTTTATCACAGTTAAAGTAATTATAAGTAATTTTGGCTCCAGAACGGTGCAGTTTTGGTTCCAAACGTGTACAGGAGCAAAGTTCCCACTCCCAGCCATCACTGGCACAGTCAAAACAGTCAGCCTTTTCCTAGAACATTGCAAAAACATAGCAATGTGTTTGATAACAGCAAATCCTAAATGGATTCCCAAAGCAGCCCTTTGTCCTGCCTACATTCTTTGTTCCCAAATATTTAAAACATGACAGAAGGTCGGTTTACAAGATCGACACGGGGAGAGAAGTTAAGTCAAACTCCTTGCCCTACGTGAAGATGAGAGAGCTCACCAAAACCCATATTTTAGACACACATGCACAATATTTGCACACGTAGGATTTAGATATGTAAACACACACACACGAACTACAAGCCATAATAAAATGCTACTTCCACTTGGAATATACAGCCCCTTTTTCTAAAACTGGATCCTACTGAATTCCTTTCAACAACGACACTCCTGTTGCTCCGTGGTTCTCCCTTTATGTTATTCAGCATGAGCTCAGAAGTCAAGCACACTGTGTAGACCTGCTTTTATATTTTCTAAAAGTCACGTATGTCTCCTCAGGCCTGTACTTGGGGATAACGATACCCATTGTGACCATAGTGCACACGAATGAAGCTCAGTCGGAGATGACGCAGGCAGTGACGGTAGCGTACTACCTGCCTGAGGTGCTGCAGGACGAGCCACCGCACCCTTTTGACTCCGACATAGTCATAGAAGAATGGCCTTCTACTATTGTTTATAGTAGGTAAGAGATATTTTAATTTTGTCCTAGCAAAATCTGTAAAAAGATGCAGTTTTCAATTTGTTACAATTTTCAATGCATGTTACATCTTTTAAATCGAGTTCTAAAAAGCTAACAAACACTAAAACTTGATTTTCAGTAATTGTTAAAAGTTGCCTTTTGCTTCATGAGACTGGGATGTTCAGGAATTAATGGTTACCAGCTTACTTGGGAAAATGATGCATCTGTAAACGTCAGCGTCTCAAAACACAGACTGTTCTGTGTCTGACATGTCACCAGAAACACTCAGGGAAAACTGTTACGGTGTCTGAGATCAGAGTCAGGTAGTCGTCTGCCAAAACATGACTAAATAATTTAGGAGGCGGCATTTCTAGGCTCTGGAAAAAAACGCTGGATTTTCAAAAGAACTTGATATGAAATCGATTGTTACAGGAGCTTCAGAGGAATCACCAATGAAGACTCTATAATGAGAGAAATAAACCTGCTGGCGGAAATCCTGGAGAGCCCCGAGTTGTGTTTGCAGGATACGTTCATCATTGCCGGGTACACCAACCCCGCTGCCGCCAACCGCCACAACGAGATCTGGTTCCTCCAGAGACCGTAACCTCCCACCGCTGATGCTCCTCAGCCACAAGAACCAGTTCCCATTCACAGGTGAATCACGTAAGGCTACACGACAAACCCTCCCAGATGTTAGGATTGTGGCTTGGAGCCAGTTTAGCAAGGCAATCACTCCAACTCCGTAATCAGAGGCACCACCTGAAATGTGCTCCGTTTCCTATGTCAACTTTTACAGTTTTTACACTACTTTTACGAAGATTTTTAGCACTTTAAAAGTTAGTTCACCTTCCCTTTACAAGATAAGGGAGACGGAGACCTCTCTCCTTGTCCACTCATTAGCACCTCTAGACTGCTCGTGGCCTGGGAGGGTCCCAGGGGAGCTCCCGGAGCCCCTGCCCTGGGCACCCAGCGCTGCAGCAGCCACACACAGACCCTGGGGGAGGTCCCAGTGGGACACCCGTGGGGGCCACCTCACACACGCAGGCTGTGCTGTGAAAAAAGAACGTTCTGGTCTTAATCTCTGGGGAGAACTACCAGATTTAGAGCCCTGGGATTAAACCAAGGAGTAGGACTAGGCCAATGCTGACTGCCATCATCTGTGGAGCAGAGATTCATAAGCTTACCTCAAAAAAAGCACCCAACCAAAGTACTTCTAACCTTGGGCTGAGACCAAGAAGGCAGAACAGTCCTAATGCTCACTGAAGTTTGGATAGCAAAAGTTACAGGTTACCTTCATCACACACTCATAGTAATCCCACGACCATATTTGGCATTTCTAAATAGAAAGTGGTTATTCTTAACTCTTCAGCTTCCTGAACAATTTCACCTTATAACTGTGATGGATGTTAAACACTGCAGCTGAACTCAGTAATTTGTTCAGTACTGCTACGCTGGTCCGGCGGTACCACACTATTCATGTTATAAATGATACGAATATTTCACAGAACCACAGAAAGAGGTTTCAGCAAGAAGTGACCTCTGGCAGTTGCCTGGCCCGGCTCCGCTGGCAGAGCGGGCTGCCCAGGGCCTCACACCGCTGGATTTTGAGCATCTCCAGGGACTGGGAGCCCATAACCCCTCCAGGCCCCGTTCCAGTATTTGACCACCCTCACTGTGAGAATTTTTCTTCCTAATATCTAATTTTCCCTCTCAGAGTTCGTTTCTTTTACCCTTATCCATATGATAATTCCTGAAGTAGAGAACTGCTAGTCTAGCAGGCTGTGACCGGGAGCAGCCCACACCGCTCTCCCTGCATCAGGAGGCCCGACCGCAGCCCTCCCGCTTCGCTGTGCGCTACAGAGCACCCACTGCACTTTAGAATCGGGGTAGCAATCAGTTCTGCTCTCAAAAATCCCTTCCCAATGTCTCCCCCTACAGATGTGATGGTAGAGTTTAATCTTAATACTTAAGGAAGTAAATGTCTTTTTATATAAAATGTCATTAATTATATCACCAGAGTTATTTATTGATTATACGATTTAGGATTTAGGCTTTAAGCAGCGCTTTTGTGTTACTCAGTCACAACAAACGAAACAGCACCCCGAGCCAGCGTCTGCTCGTTTATGTTTGCGTGAATCGGCAAACAAAAGAGATTTAGGGAGTACTTCTGGCTGAAGAGACGCACAGGTCTCAAGAACCTGAAGCCTCCTGGTTCCACAAGGCTCTCTGCTGCCCAGAACCGACCTTAGGCATAACCTCAAACCTCTGGGTGAGCAGCAGGATCGCGGGGCTTAAGCGTGCCCGAGGAGCTCTCTGCTGGTGGCTGCCCACACGGACTCCTCGGGCAGGCAGCAAGGAGGAGGGGGGAAAGGAAAAAACAAACAAACAAACAAAAAACCAAAACAAAACAAAGAAAAAGAGAGAGAGAAAAGGCTTGGTTTAAACACAAACTGATAGTCTTTGTGGGGAGGAAAAAAAACCCCAACCAGCAAAAGCAATCCTTTCCCCTTGTGAACGCCCACCCTCCCTACCCGCTCAGCTCTCCCGCACAGACACTCCTATCGCCACCCGTTAACGGCATGTTAAACGGGTGGGGAGGAATCTCAAAAAAGACTGCGGGTTTGGGGTCTTTCTTACTCCAACCAGAAAGCCATCCAGTCTGGTTAGGCAGGTGACAGCAGAAGCGCTTGCGCCAGTTGTGGCCCCGGCTGGGAAGCCCTTTGCCCGCTGTGCCCGCTGAGGCGCACACCCAGCACTGCCCGCTGAACAGAAGGAGCCCACGGAGGCACCTCTCAGGTCTCTGACTCCTCTCAGCCTGTCCGCGGCACGGGATCACAGCCAGGGAAAGACACTCACGCTTCCTTTTCAACGCGTTGAATTGTTTCTTGTTTCATTTTTTTTGTTTCTGTTGGGTTTTTATTTATTTTTAACATTTCCTCAGATTGTTGGAAATGCCAGCCAGTATTAAAGCGCAAGCTGACAAATTAATGGGAAATATGAAAAAGTTTTTAAAATCTGACTTGAGGGCCCAGGGAGGCATGAAATATCAGGTTCTGTTTTGCCCTCACACCCCTCCAAGATTTTTATCAGAGCAAACAAAAACAATTTTCACCTTTGACGCGATTTTGTGGCAAAATAAGGAAGTTTCTGCAATTTGATTGCTTTTGCTAGTTATAGGAATTATTTTGATTCTTTAGCACAAGAGATGTCAAGTAGCTATTGGAAGCAGTTCAATCCTCTCACCATAAAGTACCAGTTTGTACATGCTTTATATTTTAAATGTCTATTGCGAGAAGCATTTGCTCTATCTTCTGTCTCTTTCCATAGGCCACCTGCACCTAAATACTTCTGTGACTCAGCTACTTGTGGGTATGTTCTAGAAACACTCTTGTTACTGACGTATAAAAATACGGTATTTATCTGACTGTGCTGATACCCTAACCACAGCAAAGTGTTCAGTGGTGTTCTATGTAAAACTGTGAATTCCGAGATAGTATTTATTTTGACTTACGTTAGCTGCTGCTGCTGAGAAAGAACCCATTAATCTGGAGTTTGAAGATACACTTTATGGCTATGGAACATCCTACCAGCTTCTGTGCTCACAAGCACAGCCACAAAGAATTGTGGTTTTTCACTGACACACAATAAAGTTTCCTTCCTAGTTACACCAGCGAATGTCAGGGAGGCGTTACTGTCCCTCAGATACATCACTTGGGAAGGCTTGAGAACATTACCTCAAGCTTCGTGACCTAACTCCTGCCACCAGAATAAGGAATTTATTATCCATCTGTGGCTCTGCTTTGTAAGCCATTAATTAACGGATTTTCATTTCCAATTTGAAGTTATTTGATTTCCGCTCTTCAAAGGAGGTAATAAAACAGAATTCACCCATATTTTTGGTATATTAAATGATGTAGCCTTAACAGATAAACGTTGTCCTGCATACTGTGTATTTTTCGAACAAGCGTTAGTGCCTAAAAAGTTTATTCCAGCTATTGTGATACTCAGGGCCTTGCTTATTGTATGTATACAAATATAAACAGAATTTTGCCGGCATTGTTGCGTTGTGCTGTTTTACACTGTCCTTCATTTTCACTGAAATGTTGTCTTGTTTACTGTTACTGTTTGTCCAAATTAAAGATAACGATTTTATTGTGCAGAGTACACCTGGCTTTCATTTCTGTCACAGACACAATGAGTCCTTTTGCCATCCTTCCTTCGAATGGGATCAGCAGAGGTCACAAGTTGCTACAAGTCCTATTTTCTAAGTGAAGCACTAGCAATACAAATGCAAATGCCAGATCAAAGAGAGGAAACAGAAACCACTGAAGGCACAGTGAGAGTTTAGTCCAGAATTGTCTATATTCCTCAACTGCACCAGATTAGCCAACCCCACCTGCCCATTTCAGCTTAAATCTCCAGTGAAACACCTCAAACTAAATCCCTGCACTCAACAGGAGTGTCCAGAGGCACCTATAGTGATGCAAAACCATCTTTAAAGTTCTTGCTAGCTCATCGGTGGAACTTCCTCATTTAAATACACACTCAGGTTACCGGACTGGAAACAGGTGAACCAATTACATCTAGAAAATGAAGGAACAAGTTTGCCTTCCAGTGGTCTTCACATAAACACCAAAAACATTCAGCTTTAAGCAAAAGCATAATCTAAGGTCAACAGGCTGATACTAACTTAATCCTAGAATTTTTGTGTCTCTTACCAAAAACAAAAGGACATAAGGAATCAGGGAATTGGCAGAGTTGGAAGGGACCTCTAGAGACCATCCAGCCCAACTCCCCTGCCAAAGCAGGACTGCCCAGAGCACATCACTCAGGAGCATCCAGGCAGGGCTTGAAGATCTCCAGAGAAGGGGACTCCACACCCTCCCTGGGCAACATTTCAAACTTTTCAAAGCAGCATCTTACACAATACCATTTGTCTCTCAGTGCCTTACAGAGAAGACGCAGACCATTCAGTCATCACTGACTGGCTAAGGGTTCTGCTCCCTGCTAACCTCTCCTGTATTTGGACATTGCCTACTGGTAAAAAAGAAAAGAAAAAAGCTCTCGAGAGAAAAATGGAAAAAAACCCCACCCAAATAACCAAATAACCAAAACCAACCAATCAAAAGAAAGACATCAAAGACAACTAAGTACACTGACAGATGACTTAAAGCTCTAAAGAATATTCTTAATCAGAGAAAAAGCTTCAGCCAATAGACAGTTTTCATAAGGCTGGCAATAACCTGGACCACACAAGTGGGGTCATTCTCAGTACCTTAATACTACTAAATCCAGCCAAATTAAGAAGCCCTCGGTTTAGGTCTCATGTCAATTTTGCAAGGACTCCCGAAAGAGGACGAGAAAACTAAATTGTAAGTTTTCCATCAGAGCTTTTTAAGCTACTGCAAGGGAATAGGTATCATTGGTGCAAGGTGAAACAGCAGCTGCTGTAGTTGAAACCATGTTTCTCTCTTTGCCTCAAAGGCAAAGTTAATTGCAAAAAAGTGTTACATTTATAAGCTATTGCTGGTCTAGAGGGTGATGTTAGAATAGGGAGATCACATCTTCAGTGACACTGTCCCTTTAACAACAAGGAAATGCAACAACTCACCTGGATGTAAGCATTCTGAAATTCCACCAACTCTTCACCCAGTGGAACAACAATTTTCTCCACTTGTCGCTCGTGAGAATAAGGCTGAATTTCCGGAGAATCTTCAGCACATAGTTCTATCTGAGCAATGAGTAAGTTGGAAATAACTTGCTGCACGGCCTGGTTGAGAAGCCACAAAAAAGAACGTATTTGGTCACTAACACTCCGATAATGTAAGTGAATATCAGATGAAAATAACTATATCCATATTTTAGCAGGCCTTGAATATAATTGAAAGGAAAAGGTACCTACTAACTATAGATGAAAAATGAAAGACTCTCCACTTAAAGATCTGAATTAGTATGTAAAGAGTCACTATGGTAAGTCCCTGAATGCAAAAAGGGTGCTACTGTGCCAGGGCTGGAGTGACAGAACTCTGCCTTGGACTTTTTTTTTCGGGTGCACCATGAAATCCCTGCTGAGAAGTAACCTGGAGCGAGGGGCTTACACCGAATCTGGCTGTCCATCTGCCTCAGACTGAAAACATCAGCAGGAATTACATTAACCCAAGGCAGCGCACTGAACAGAATATGAAAGCCATCGTGCACTGAGAGTATATTCCTTTTGGGTTAAGTGGGTTTGTACCCTCAAAAACCAGCAGGTATTACTTCCTTTTAGAAAGGTCAGGAAATAAATCACTCAAAGTCTGAAAAAGCATGAAAAAGACAATCCCTCCCCAACTAATGGACCGATTGAGTTTTCCCGTGGCATTCTACCAGGCTTCAGTGTCCTGCGCACTGTTCAAACTGCATCGAATGCTATTAAACACAGCTCCTACTGAAACTTTATTATTCCAACCACGCGAGTAGGTTTGGCTCACCTTTGTATCGCTGCCTGGTGTGGCACTCAGGGCCAAGATCCGAAATTGATCTGTGTATTTGCTTAGTTCCCTTACAACCTAAGAACAGGAAAGAGCCTGTTATTATCCGTAAGGGAGATTATTTGCTGACACAAACTATACTGATGAAAATATCCACTAAGCAGAAAGAGCTTAACAAAATATTCTAACAAGGGTATGTCTAAATCCAAATGGGAACCAGGATCTATACGCAAACTTTGCGTGTATTCAGTCAATTCCCCCAGTATACAAAACTAACTTTCTTTTAGGTCACCTATTGCTAGGAGGTTAAGCCACGATAGCCCAACAAACTTTTCTAATCCATACAAACTCCCATTTTAAAAAGAGATCTTGAACTCATTTTACTATGAACTTTACCAAAAAAAAGCTGCACTTTCTTATGAAAAAAATCTCTCCTATTTAAGAGCTATTCCAACACAGCACAAACACACCAGAGAACACCTGCAAATACAAACACATCCGAAAGAAACAAGTGACTTTTAAATTACTGCAGGCAGAAAAAATATTTTGAAACAAAAATTACAATTTTATTCAGACAATAAAAACAGTTCCCACCTCACCTTACCAAGCTTTACTACAGGCTTTACTTAAAAACAAGGCACTGATGATGCCGAGGACTGTTTGATCTTTCAAACAAAGCTAAGAACATACGTGATGACAGCGACACTTTATGGAGATCCTCTAAGTGATTTGGGGGGAGGTTTTTTTGCAATCGTGAGACAAGAGCATGGTGACTCCAGCATTACCTGGCAGTAGGCGTGATTTCCAAGGGCTTTGTGGGCTTCATCAATAACCAGACATTTAATCTCCACAGCAGGGCACGTCCCACGGGAAAGATCATTCACCATTATTTGAGGCGTAAGGAAAAAGACTTTCTTGGTTGTCCACAGTTCCCTCCGACTGAGGGCTTGGGTTCCCCCTGAAAATTAAAGAAATAATGTTAGCAAACTGTTAAGAGAACACCGCGACCTGAGAGCGACAGCAGGCGGCCAACAGGGCTGGTAAGCTTCGAGAAATGAGCACGCACCTTGATGGTATTCCCGTTTTTAGGAAGAAAAGGCAAATACAATGACTAGGAAGATGTTTTGTGATAAAACATTATATCCAGAACTGTGGAAAAAAGGGCTAGAAAGCTCGAGATGGGCCCAGCCCCACACCGAACCCACCCCCACTCTGAGAGAGGCCTGCGCTTAGGGACAGGTAAGGGATCCGGTCATTAAGGCTGTTATTCAGTAAGCAGTTCATGAGGTTAGAAAAAAAGGGGGGGAAAAAGCCATTTTCCTTTGTCTTAAGTGCCGTACAGAGTATATTTTCTGTGCAGACGTTCAAAGCTCCGTGCAGAAGCCCCAAGGCTCCGTGGGCTGCACCCCAGAGCTCCAGAAAACCCCCCCGAGTGCTCCATCACCCTTACAGCGGTGACCTGGGGGTTTGACTACGGCCAAAACACTAAAGGTAACCCCTCAAAAGCTTCCCACCCTAAAAAAAAAGGACACTTTTCTTTCTTCCAATGCGGCTTTTCACCCTGCTTAAGCCAAGCAGCCCCGATGGCGAACACCTGAGGCGACCACCCGAGCTCCCCGTCCCTACCTGTCATCTCCGCCATGTGCCGGGCCGGGATGCCCATAACGCGGGCACAGGCCTCCATCTGCTGGGCCACCAGCGGCTTGGTGGGGGCGAGGAAGAGGACCTTGCCGGAGGGGAACCAGCGGTAGAAGTTGTACATGACGACGGCGGCCACGAAGGTCTTACCCAGCCCGGTGGGCAAGCAGACCAGCGTGTTGGCCAGCAGAGCGGCTCGGGCCATCCGCAGCTGGTAGCCCCGCACCGGGTAGTTGGTGGGATAGATCCAAATGGAGCCCGCCGCCGCGCAGAAACCCCCCGCCGGGCTGGGGTCCGCCGCGGCGGCCGCCGCCGCCAAGAGCAGGTCGTCATCATCTTCTTCATCCTCCTCCTTCTTCGTTACGGTGGTGGTGGCGGTGGTCCTCCCGCTCGCCACCCG
>VXAK01013759.1:242995-257946 GCA_013399435.1 Arenaria interpres | reverse complement strand
GTTCGCTCACACCGTGTACATGAAAAACCTCTAAAATACAAAAATCATCCCGAACACAGTTTGTGCTTTTTTAAAAAACGAAGGAGGCAAGGTCGCTTTGCCTCTGGAGCCAAACGCACCTCGCAGCTGGGAAAGGCCGCCCCGCACGCTGACGAGATTCTGTCCGAAGGAGAGCCGCCGGCTGGGCAGGGAGAGGGACATCCCGGCTGGAGCCTGGAGCAGGAGGGACAGCCCCGGCCCCCATGCTGCCTGGGGGGGAAAAAACCCCCCAGCTTTACTGATTTCAGTCTACGGAATCGGCACGGGGCTGGAAAAAATTCCTCAGATCTCTCCATAAATTAGTGCAGGGAATTAAAAAAAAAAAAAAAAAAATCCAAAATAAACTGCATTTATGGTAAAGTAGAATTGTACAGATACCATTTATCGGTTACCAGCACACAAGTCTTGCCTCACACAGACCCTGTGAACATCAGCTCCTTTCACATGCAAAAGACCAAAAGCGGGTATTAACAACAGTTCCTTCACGGCCCTAATTTAAAAAAATAGATATATTTTTTTTTATTATTCCATCTTTGTTGAAATGGCAGCACAGTGAACTCCACTCACTCCGGGGATCAGGTGGGATGATAATACTGTCCGTAATTCCAGGCGTTCTGGTAATTGTACTGGAAAACAACCCAAAAACAACACGATAACGTGAGTCAGGCTGCAGGACCAGCCGGTAACACGCTCTTGTCTCGCCTTCCGGGAGGGCAGAGCCGCCTTCGCCCACGGCGATGGCCGTGAGCAGTGGCCAGCGTGGCCGTGCCAGTGTCACCGTGCCCACGTCACCCCCAGGACGTCGGGGCCCGGGTCCCTCTGCAGCGAGGCCCTGCCCGCAGCCCGGGCCCGGGCACAGCGAGGAGCCCCTCGGCCCCGACGACCCAACGGCTCTGCCGGGAGTTGCCTTTGCTCCAGAGAAGCTGAAGTGTGGCTCAGGCCCAGCCCGGGATCAGAGTGATATGGGGTGGGAAGGGACCTCTGGAGATCACCCAGTCCAACCCCCGGCCAGAGCAGGTCCCACAGGAACGTGTCCAGATGGGTTTGAATGTCTCCAGAGAAGGAGACTCCACCACCTCCCTGGGCAGCCTCTGCCAGGGCTCTGCCACCCTCACAGGAAAGCAGTTCCTTCTCATGTTTAGATGGAACTTCTTATGTTCCAGTTTGTGCCCATTTCCTCTTGTCCTGTCCCTGGGCACCACTGAAAAAAGACTGGCCCCATCCTCCTGACACCCACCCTTTCAGTATTTATAAGCATTGATCAGATCCCCCCTCAGCCTTCTCTTCTCCAGACTAAAAAGCCCCAAGTCCCTCAGCCTCTCCTTGTAAGAGAGATGCTCCAGGCCCCTCAGCATCTTTTGTGGCCTTTTCCTGTCCCCTCTCCAGCAGTTCCCTGTCCTTCTGGAACCAGGGTCAGGTTTGTACCTGGGCTCCGTGCAGGGGCTGCTGCTGCTGCCCAGAGTAGTTTTTAATCTCTTAATAAACACGCGTGTGGGAAGTGTGAAAACGCGGGGGGTGAGAGGTTCACTGACCCCCAGATCCCCTCCGGTTCCTGCTCTGTGGCTCTGTTCTCAAACAGACAGTGAAATGCAGAGCAGAGGCAGCAGCCATGGAGCCACCACCTCACCCACCAGACCGAGACCTTCACCAACTCCATAACATCTGCTCTGCCCACAGCTCCGTGTGTGGAAATTCAGGGCGTTTTTCCCAGCCCAGTGGGCTCTCTGAGCCCCTCCAGGGGCCAGAAGGGAACACCCCGCAAGAGCAGCCCCAAGAGACGGGCTCCCGAGCAGACTGGTTCTGCACACGCTGTGTGGGTGCAGCAGAACCCCCACCCAGACATCACAGGAACTCCCAGCTGGAGGAGTAACTATCCAAAGGCCCAGGGAACTGGCAGCTCCAGGCGAGTCCCCTGGGGAACACAGCTCAGCACAGCACGGCTCTGTCACCCTCAGCCAGCAGTGTCCTGCACATGAAGAGCCAGCCACCAAACCGCCCACCTCCCTCCTCAGAGAGGGGTATTTCACTCCTTCAGAGCAGGCCAAAGAGTTAGCAACAAAATCAGGAGGAACTGACCAAAAAGCAGCACCCACCTGGTACCAGGCGTTGTAGTTGTAGGCGGCCTGGTTGACCTGCATGTCCCCGTCCATCATCTGTGCTGACGCCAAGGTGGGGTCGTCTGTCAGCATCTTCTTTTCATCGGGCTCCTCTGATCTGGGAAGTGAATATTTCCTTCTAAATGGTATTTCAGACCAAACCCTGAGCGTGTCTTTGTGTGAGAAGTGTTACAGCAGGTAAGGGTAAGTAATATTTTGGAGCTTGGTTCCCTGTCCAGATAGGGTAACAGAGTACCCTGGGCTCCAGCACAAGAGGCTGGGGTTAAGTCACGCTGCTGCCCGAACTCAGACAGCAAAAGCACATTTTTGCTTAGAGATTGAGTTATTTTTACTAGGACTGTTTAGCTTTTCTGTGAGACATAATTCAAACAGTTATTTTCCAATAAATCTGCTTCCAAATATTTAAGCCAGCAGTACAAGCCCTAGTTAGCACCCACTTTAAGACTTAAGTCAAGCAGCAGGTTTAAAGCTTGCAAGTAAGAAGCTGAAAAATGTTTATATAAATATTCACAGACTGAAGGAAAAGAAAAAAAAGAAAGGTCTCTGAGATTGCTCTCTGAACTATTTTTAAAGCCTTCCCAGAGTGCTTTGTCCCAGCTCTCGCCCAGTACAGCGCGTTCAGCTGCCCCACACTGGCCCAGCGAGTCCCTCCCTACCCGTTCTCTGCCCTCCTTTTCAAGGATTCCTGCTCCTTCAGAAGGGCCTGATGTTCATCGTAGGCATCCAGGAGCCTGCAGGGGACAAACACACACAAAGCTTTGCTCACCGTTCTCCTGCCAACACTTTAAACACACGAGCAACCGCTTTAAAGTGTCTACTTCAAACCCTACAAATACAAAAACGTTCTACCATAATCCAATTTCCAGCAGTGATGCACCAGGAAGATGGGAAAGCCACAGAATTCCTTTTGAGGGGGGATGAAGAGTTTTCTGCTGGCTCAGAAACTCCCAACTCGCTCAGCTTTTATCACACTTCATGCAGTTCTTTTATAAAAGAGTCTTTATAAAGGAGTTTCCTAAAGCTCATTTGTGATACACCGTGTCCCCCCAGCTGCGCGCTGACGCCATCCTCAGCGGCGCTGCTATCTGGGAATCAACAGTTCTTTAAATACTGGAAATGGGCATTAGACAAACTTATTACAATTTCCAAGTGTCACCTACAGCCTTTTCCCAAACCCCATGGGAAGCAGAGGTGTATTTAATGCGGCACAGGAGAGTCCCATCATTTCTGTATCAAGTACAGCCAGGCACTGCTGAGTGAGAGATACCACTTCTGTTTCCCAGCTCCAAGTCCCACCAACAGCTAAATACCATCTCTTCTGCTGCCTACCACGGTTTACCCCAAAACTGCTGCTTCTGTCTATATTACTCTTGGTGAAAACCGTTTCTTGTACTTTTCCTGTACTCTAGTATTGTTTGGGAACTGGAAACTTTGTTCTGTTTGGTCTGCCTGGGATCCCAAACCCGCAGCACCCGGCTGCCTCCTTCAGAGCCAGCAGAAATGCCCTTGTTAGATGCACGCAGTGCAGAACGACTGACGCAGGCTCAGTCCCTCCCAGTTCATTAGCTGCAAATCGTTACTGAAAACAAGCACTGGGCTTACAAGAGAGATTTCAGACGGGGGGGGGGAAAAAAAAAAAGGTATATCTAGTATTTAATTAAGAAGCTGCACTTATCTGATCCTCCCACGTGAGTGTACAGCACTTTAATGCTTCTAAACACAAATAAACCAAATCACTGCCCCTTCGGGCACCTCAAGCAGCAGCTCTCAGGGTACAGAGTATCCAGTCATACTTGTGTCACACAACACCCCTCCTTCTCTTTGAGGAACACTCCCCTTTGAGGAACGTCCCCTTTTAAGAGACTCCACAAGGGAAAACTACAGGGAGGAGTCACGGGCAGCAGAATTTTAGGCTCTGAGGCATCGGGTATTTCAGAAAAAAAAAAAAGGGCTAATTTTCTGAAAAGAAATTCCAATTTAAAAGCGGGGGTTTGGTTTAGAAAAGCAGCCATCCCTCACCAACGAGCTGCTGGCACCAAGCAAACCATTTCATGGGTGCCACTAACCTCCTCCTTCCCCCCGCCTTCCCTAAGCAGCCTTTGGGTGGCCCCAATTCGGCCGTGGCACAGATTACATCTTACTTGTTTACATCAGAACCAAAATCTTCCAGAAATTCCACTTTTCGCTGAGAAAAGGTAATCCTCATTTTTATAGACAACGCGCCGTTGACGGCTTTATCGAAACAGCTCAGGATGTTCTCTTCGTTTTGCTTGAGGTCGCCACTGTACTCCATCTCCAGCAGGTTGAGATACAGTTTCGTGTTTTCCTGTGCGAAAGAGGCGTTAGAAGCCGTACGTCTGTCCCGCGCGGCGTTTAACACTGAAGGTGTGTCTGCCAGGGGCACACCACAGCACTGACAGCACAAATACAGGCTAAAATAGCCAATACTAAGATTTTTTCATTACATTGGTCATCTGTGACCCGGTTTGTTTCACAACCAGGGATCTAACACTACAAAAACAGATGTCCCCCCCTTGCTAACAGCAACCCGAGAGTGCTAAATATTTCTGCAGTTATACAACAGGATCTACAAGCAGCGCCTCCACCATCAGTTTCGTTCACCTTGAGATGTGAAGGCGCCTGTAATGTTTAAGATTCTAAGAAGGAAAAATAAAGGTATGAAGCACGTTGTGCTTCTGATGAAAAAAAACCTAAGCAAACTCCCAGATTTGCAAGGTGGAAACAAGGCAACATCAGTTTAGAGGGACTGGTGTCTCCATGTGGCAATGGAACATTACATCCAGCGACAATTCCTGTCATCATCGTTGCCATCATTTTAAAAAAACGGTTCAGAAAGAGAGAAAACTACCAGAGTGTTATGTTTTGTCAATAGAGGGAAGAGGGAACACATACTTTGTCAATTTCTATGGCTTCTGACAGCACTTTTCTTGCCTTTGGAAGATTTTTCTGTACTTTGAAGAGGTGTCGGGCTAATTTGATGGCATAAAACGAGGATTCGCTAATTGATTTGGCATTCCTAACAGCATCTTCAAGCAGGTGCTCGGCTTCTTCCATGTTGCCGTGTCTGCGCTCTAAGCTCACTCTCCGCAAGCGAATCATGGCTAGCCCTAGGATACACTCTTCAAACGTTTTCAAGATTCTTCTTGCTTCGTCGATGTTGCCTAAAACACCGGTGAAGAGGCTTTAAGACACGAGACACCCAACAGGCTCTTAAAACCAGAACCCCTCCCAGAAGAAGCTGAGGTTGCTCTTACCCTGCTGCTCCTCAAAGGCGGCCCACAGCATGTGAACCATGGGTTTCTTGGGGAGGTGAATGGTACAAGCCCTGCTGTAGACGTGCCTCACGCCTTCAATACTATGATTCTCCATGTATTTGGCATACTATAGTTGAAAACAGAGCAGAGATTGCAAAATTTAAAGCTTGTATTTGTCTTTAAAAACATGCCAGAGTGATAAAATTCTTTTTTTTAAACCCATTCAGCACCTTTATTGAACCACTAGACTAGTTTCTGTAAGGAAGGACGTAGAGAGGCAACGAAGTTGGCATATGCAGCAGTCAAATCTGGTTGCAAGCAGACCATCTCCTAATGCAACAGATATAGTTATATATGAACAACGTTCCACAAGAGTACAAAAGGTTAGTCACTAGATCAAGGTGTGCGGTCGGCAGGAGGTGGGTGGTGAAGGGCTTCCCTTACCTTAATCCAGAAGTCCTCATAGAGGGCACATGAAATAACACATCTCTCAAAGAGGACCACGACTCGCTCGTGAGTGCCATTCTCTATCTCAAATTCTAAGTACTCTTTCCAGTTTTTCAGCTGAATTTTCTCCAGGGGTTTGACATGGAAGTAAGGCCTCTTTATCTGCAAGAGTCACAGCACGGCAACTTGTCATTAACAAGCATGCCACCGAGTTCCTTAACAAAAACCCCAAAACCCAGCCACACACCATCCAAGTAATGCCAGTTAAATCGACAGGACTTCGGAACGGTACGTCAGTGTCTATTCAAATGATCATTCTGCTGGGGCTACCCAAATATCGGTCAAGAGATTTTGCTGGCAGTTATATTCTAGGCTAGAAACTTGTTTTTCTAGAACGCTTTTTGAGTGCAGGTGTTTACAGAAGCTGAGAAGGGACCCGGTGCAATTAATCCCTTGCAAACCTGCGCTCGCGACATAACGACCACATGGCAGCCAACAGCGGGTATTGGCCACACACACGCAGACAACCACAGGACTTACTGCTCTACTAGCACATGCCCCACAAATTACATTTAAAATCTGGCTGAGAGTCACGACAAGGAAAGAGAGAGCATTGAACTGAACCTCCTATTAAATATTTACATTAAGCTGATTACCCCCAGAGCTAAGGGACTGTGTCTGTACCCATGGCTGCCAGGGGAGCCGGGCAGGACAGAGCTCAGCACAGAAAACAGACACGTTGCTTTGGACTAAATGCAGCAAAGCATCCTTCCAGACATCCTCTGCTTTTTCTCTCTTCATCGCACAAATGTCATTCTTTTTAGGACAGCTTTACCTTTTCAGTCAGAACTACCTTTCTCTCCGTGTTAGTCTGCAATGCCTCAGGCGCATACGGCAGTGCCACCTGACAAAGCATTTCATGCGTGTAGATGTCAAGGCTGGTCAGCGAGCCACACACCATCTCTCCAAATAACACTTAAAGATCTTTAAATCATCAGATGGCAGAGTTAACCCCACAAGTCGCCTTTTCACAAGAAGAACAGTAGAGAAGAGAAGCTCCATCTTTGTTCAAAGCTCAGGAGAGTTGAAACTGTAAGGCCTCACTCAGAAGGCCCAGCTCCCAGTCTCACGTTCAGAACTCTCGCACGTGCTGCTTTACACAGAAAACCCAAACTTACCGCTTCTTCAAACGTCCACCTCTTACTGACTTCATGTTCGTTGTGGTTAAACATCTCTTGATGAATCTCAATGATCCTGTGCCTCATGTTTTCTATCTCAGTGACCAGCTAAAACAGAATTTTTAAAAATGTAACACAGGTAGACGTTATGCTGTATGACAACAGCAATATCTACACATTAGAAGTATCACGGATGCACTAGATGTTACCCTGAAGAGCTAAGGGAAGGGGTGGGACGCTGCCCTGATGGTGCCTCAACCCTTGCTGCAACCCACCTGAACTGCTTTTCTGTCTGCAATTCTGTGCTATGTTAAAGACGACTGAGATTAAAGATGCCTTTGGATCCAAGTCAGGCTTGGTTGCAGTACGTGTACATCTGCACAGTCAGCAATTCCCTTGGACAGCCCCAAGTTCCCATCTGCCCGTGAAGGCCATGACCCCACACAGACCATTGCTGAGGAAGAGCTTTCTTAGACCACGGCTCTTAATCTGTTTATCCAGAGTAACTAACATTCATTCCTGAAGTCTGTACATCACTTGTTCCACTTTTGAACTGCATTTCTTTGACAGCTGTGGAATCACTGGAGAGGTAAGTCCTTAGACAAGGGCAGTTATCACCTCAGCCAAAGGACAGTGATGCACAAGAGAACCATGGGAACACCTCAGCTACAGACAGACTAAATTATCCACAGACAAACTCCTCTTTCAGCCACAGAGTAAGGCACGACGTGCCGAGGCGCATCCCCTGTGCACGTACTTTGGCAGGGTCAGTTATGTCCTCGGTGCCAGAGGGCAGGTCGTCGCTGGGTTGCGCATCCTCCCCGCTGTGGCCATTGGCAGACGCCAGCTCCCTGCGCAGCTGCACAAACTGCTCCGTGGTCAGGAGGTCTCGAGGCAAGTTGTTCTGTATGTGCTCCTTGAACCTAGCAGGAGTCACAAACAAGGCAGAGCAAATTTAGAATCATAGAATTGTCTGGGCTGGAAGGGACCTTTAAGATCATCGAGTCCAACCATCACCTCACTCTGATAAAACCCATCACTAACCCATGTCTCTAAGCACTATGGCAACCCGGCTTTTAAATCCCTCCAGGGACGGTGCCTCAACCACTGCCCTGGGCAGCCTTTCCCAACGCTTAATAACCCTTTCAGTAGAAAAATTGTTCCCAATCTCCAATCTGAACCTCCCCTGCGGCAACTTGAGGCCATTGCCTCTTGTCCCATCCTTGGGAGAAGAGACCGACCCCCCCTGGCTACCCCCTCCTTTCAGGGAGTTGGAGAGAGCGAGAAGGTCTCCCCTCAGCCTCCTTTTCTCCAGGCTGAACACCCCCAGCTCCCTCAGCCGCTCCTCACAGGAATTGTGCTCCAGACCCCTCACCAGCTCCGTCTCCCTTCCCTGGACACACTCCAGCCCCTCAATGGCTTTTTTGTGGTGAGGGGCCCAAAACTGGACACCGCCCTCGAGGTGGGGCCTCACCAGTGCCCAGTATATGGAACTGGATGGTTTGTGTTTCAATACTCTGCACAAGCAGAGCACAACAATAAATCCTAGCGGGGTTCTGCATTACTGCATCCATCCAGAGCAGCGCTGGGAACGCACCTTCTGACAGCACACAGACAAAACGCAACTCAAAAGTTTTTCATTTCACAGAGAAATGAAGTGACAACAAATTTCCGTGGCAAAGACAGACCACTCGACAGGTAAAATTGATGGCAAAGGACAAGAGCAGTTTTAGAAAAAGATACCTTATTTCCAAAACTAAAAGACCTGCAGAAATTACAGGGAAGACTGGTACACAATGTAATTAAAGTTTCTCATGCCCCCTTAACCTCTCCGTATTAATTCTACTATCTAAACTTCAACCAAACTTTTCTCTTTAGTCAATTCAGTTGGTGTCTCACCACACGTGAGTACTGCTTGAGGAATTAGAAGTTCAAAACTGCTAATTCTGATTTTTCGAAGACATCCTCTCTTCTTCCTCCCAATTACAAGGCCCTCCTTTAATCCACAGCAGAATTTGTGAATTTAGCTGAACTCAAATTCCTCAGAAGTGTATCAGTACCTTAAAACAATCAGTCAAACCGTATGAGTACATAAATAAATAAGTACATAAAACTCAGTCACTATCTCAAGCTCTTGTTCTGAGTATTTCCACATTTACAGAAGTAGTTTAGCATGTGCTTAAGACACTGATAGCATTAACTAAATGTGTGTTTTCTCTTTACCTCTGGAAGTGATGACTGTAGAGTTGTGTTGGAATTCCAAGGATGCGGTCATAGATGGACGTAACTTCCCTTAGGTTTCCCTGGTCATTTTCCCAGTTTATATACATTTCCCATAGTCTGTCAGAACGGAAATCTGTCCCAGCAGCTAACACTGCGTGTTCATAGGCTCTGAAAAATTAAAGACTTTTACAGTTGTTTCTGGATGCGGTGACAAAACAAGGAAGAAAAGTTCTGACTCCTATTTAAAGCTTATGAGCATCCTCATTTACTCACAACCACACTTATTTAAATAACATTAAACAACATTATTTCAGTTCTTCAAGTATTTTCTAGATATCTGTAACAAGGTATCTAGAAATTCTGAAAGCTCACACTCACATTGTTTCCTCCAGCACTACCATGACAGAATAAATAAAGGTAACAGAGAATCACCTTGCAGGGACACATGATATTAGGACAATGCACAATCTTTACCTCTTATCTCTTGTAAAGATTCTAAATCCATTACTTTACAGTTTAAGACACAAAAGCCACACATCAGTCATGCAGCTGGAAGCTGCTGCAGTTAAAGTTCAATTAAGATCTTGGGTCAAACTTCAGTCCCACCTGTGGCTCTAACCAGGAGCACTGCCAGCAACAGGCGAGGTCAGACACGTTCCAGCCATACCCTGAAAACCTCCACGGAAATAAATTCCAAAAATTCTACAGGGAACCCGTTCCAGTGCTGCATTATTTCCTAACGTCTAGTCTGAAGCTCCTGTCACAGCTTTTGACCCTTGTACCACACTGTATTGCCATCCCCTTCTTATGGAATTTGGCTCCACTGTCTCTTAAAAGCCCCTAAAGTAAGCGCGAGCTGTCATTAGCTCGCCCCTCAGCTCCAACGTAGGAATGTGATCCTGCTGCTGTGAGACTCTAAGCACGGGCTCTTCCTCTCACTGCAACTTACCCTCGAATAGTACTGTTAGTTTCAGGATCGGCAGGGTCCAAGGTCTCCTTTAAGAAGTTTATATAATGTATCCAAAGATCAACACTAAGAGGAATTGCCTGAAGCCCTCTGCGATAAACCTATGAAGAGAACATCAACTGTACTTCAAATACTTAACGGCGTCCTAAGAGAGAGGCAACACTGTGTTATCCGGTGAACCTTAGAAATACTAATTACTGGAATTTTGTTTAAATAATCTACCATTACCATTTGGGTGGAGGTTGGATAGAACATGGCAATGTTCTGATCTCCACGTGCAGAGTCTTGATCTTCAAAGCGCAGCGGTCCCTGCATTCTGACCAGGTTGTGTGGGCAGGCTTTGGGGTACAGACCATAGGGCACAGACCCATTAGAGCATCATTGACAGCGTCTGACCAAAAATGCAATAAGATGTAGCAATTGTGACCAGCAAACCAACTATTATTGCTTTGAAAATGAGTAACAAACGGAAGTGAGAGAAAAGCCCTGCCCTACTTGTTAAGCTGCAGTGTAATACAGAGGCTTGCACTGCAAAGCTTGACAAACTGTAGAGGTTTAACGCACCTGCCAACAAAGAGAAAAAACATTAGCTACAAATGCCACAGACGTGACAAGTGCAAACAAAATCCCTACAAACCTGGCCATACATGGCAGGTACTGGCAGCCAAATGACTGGCGGGAGGTTAGTCATTATTTGGCCAAGAGGAGCCACGGCGATAGCTGCGCCCAGCTCCCTACGTACCTCATCAGACTGCTTCACGTTGTCGTGGCGCTTCTCGAGGTCCGCGTACTTCTTCCAATAGCCATAGCAATACGGATAGTGCGTGAAAAACCTGTCAAACGCCTTCCTGGCAGCTGGTAGGTGGTTCTGCGAGAAACACACAACACAGGCAATGAATCCTTCCCTTAAAATAAAACTTCACATTATTTTAAGAACAATTACTGTTTTAACTTTGTCTTAGAAGCCATCGGTTTTATTTTGAGGTCTCTGCTGACAACACTGGCAAGGACAACCGTCTTAGAACAGAATCTAGGAAAGCCTGATGTACAGGCCTAGATTTGTCACTGGAATATCCACGACTTGTTTTGGTTTTCTCTATTTCTGGAAGGCAGAGGGAAGGGGGGGCACATACTAACCTCCTGCTCTACATACTGCAGTAGATAAACCCATCCTGTGAAATCCTGGGGATTGTCCTCTACTACTTTCCAGAACTTGTCAAAATCGGGAGGGAAGCCAGCCTCAATATCTGTTGTCTGTAAACTTTCAATGTTTGGAATTTCACTCTCCTGCGTGTTCTCTTCATTCAGGTCAGGGGAACTATCGGGTGACTGCTCCATCTCAGTTACACTCATAATTTCTGTACTGAAGTCCATATGCTGTTCTTCCGTTGTGGTCTCAGCGCCATTGTCCGTGCTGTCGTTGCTTACAGTCGGCTTCTCCTCCTCCGTACTCTCTGCGTTCTCCATGGCTGAGGCTACTGCCGCTCCGTACTACTGGATCCTGAGGAAATAAAAAGATTCAGTACCCGTGCAGTGAGGATTCAGGTAGAACTCGGGCGTGAATTCTCAGCCACGAGTCTCCCAAGTGCTTCAGGCACCCGAGTATTTCACCACAGGCCTTCACCAATTAGACCTGCTTCGCTCTTGAGCCTAATTCACAATTAAAACCACATCAATAGCAGTAAAATGTTGTAACTTCTGCCCATACAAATCATTGTGGTTTTTCTGAAGCTATCCCAAGTAGCTATCAAGGTATTGATATAAAGGTAAAACTGATACAGTTTCCTGTGTGAGTCTAGTGGAACTTTATTCCAAATAAAGAATTATGTTCAAATTTATTCAATTTTCCTACTTAGTACAAATCACTGACTTCTTTGCAAATAAATATATGTTAAAACATACCCTCAACGCCTAGCTGAACTGGCTGAAGTGATAACTTCGCAAAGCGCAGAGTTACCATCATCACTGGGCTGGCTCCACATTAACGATGCCGACACACGCTACCCAGCGCAGAGGCCCCCAGAAGCTGCCCCTGACAGGCAGCCACTCGCTCCCACACACCACTCGGACCTCAGGGGTTCCTCCTGCCCCTCGGGACAGACTCCATCTTCCTCCCACTCTTCATTTTGATCTTCTTGCCAAGTCCCAGCCCTACCCTGCTCCGCAAAGGCCCGTCCAGCCCCACCTGGCTGCTCTGCCCGAAGCCCGGGCGTGAGGAACCCCTGAATCTTCTCCACGTTCCAGCCAGGCCCCAGTGACTAACGGCTCCTACACAATGCAATACCCCGGGGAGAATACAATAGCTCTCAGCTCTGAGTGGATTCTGGATGAAGAACAGCATGAGGCCAGCATCCTCAAGTGCACTGTGGCAACTGCCACTCCTATTGCCCCTCGCTTCTCCTCAGAGCTGAAAACAAATAAGTTCAGTTAAAAAAAACCACACAAGAAGTCCCAACCCCACTTTGTATCTCCAGAGTTCTTTCCCACTGAAAGCCTGAAAAGAGAACAAAGGGACCACTTGCTTTCACTTCAACAAACTTCACTTCAACCAAATCAACAAGCCATCAATAATAAAGTTGGGGAAGAAAACTGACAGAAAGGAGAAGTATCTATACCCTATCTTCATAGATTTATAGAATCACCGAATAGTTTGGGCTGGAAGGGACCTCCAGCAGCTTCCACGTGTGAGACAACAGTTCCTGTTCTCCTAGGAGTTCACCAAGCCAAGTACCTTCGGCGTAGTATTAAAAGGTCCCCATGGTCTGCTCTGCGAGTTGTCTAAAAACTGTTTTTTAAAAGCAGTTATTTTGGTTCTCCACTGTATACTTTATATGGTAACTGTTCATAGAAATGAACCATTTGTACCATTTAAAAGTCACACGGACGCGATGTGACTACAGGGAGCACTGTAGTGCTTGTGTTCTACAGGGAAAGAGGACGCTTGTGAAAGAGGAGCGGTTTATTTCATTAATAACCAGTTCTTCCCCACATCCTGGGCCACTCTAGAGAGCCTGCATCAAAAGCCGCCTTCTTTACTGAGTGTTGGAGGTGTGCCTTCAATATTAAGAATAAGCATAACTTATAAGTTAATAAATTAAATATCAAAGCAGTATCACTGTACCTTTACCAGGGCAACACATAAAAGATAATCTGTGTAATGAAACCCTTCAGAGCTTACCTCTGGAAAGATTATAAAAGCAAGGCACAAGAGGAGTGTGTAATACAAATAGCAGCCCCAAAACTTGGAAAAAATAGCTTAAAGGAGGTTTACAGCTCCAAAATTTGAGGAAGATAATGCAATTGTTTTTAAACTTGCAGTAATTGATGACCTAAATTTATCCTGATATTTGACAGATGCTTTCCCCCCTCTAGCCAGTTCAGAGGATGCACTCCAGCTTAAAAACCAACTCCCCCAAACCTAGCTGTCTTCAGTTCAGGGGGAGGGGAAGAAAGAAAGAGGGAGAGGCAGCACCTCTGCACACAACGCTTCAAACAGGGACTAAAAGTCAGTTTGACAGTTTGTGTCCATCTGAAGGCGTTCTGGAACACCCGCCGGGAATCCCGGGATCCCCCAAACTCTTACAGTAACAGGGCGACAGGATGGGCCCTGCCTGTACCGGAGGAATGCCCCGCAGCGCAGGGAGCGATGCCGGCAGCAGGCACTGAGCTGGGGCACACGCAGCACAGCCAGCCACCGAGCGGAGTAACGCAATTCCAGGGGTTTTCACGTCACTCAGGCTAAATAACTGAACAGGAATACCAGACAACTACACGCACCAGCTTTAAATAATTTATGCCCGTGTATATGATTCAGCCTGTTTCAATTAAACGTTTATTGCATACAATACTGGCGTTTATAAAAATGAACTAATGGAAAACATCTAGCAAAAAACCCAAGCAGGCAGCACCAAGGTGTTTCAAGCTTCACTCACCTCCTCCCCAGCTCTACCAACCTTCCACTGCCAGTGAGTGGCTGTCTTCCACTGCCAGCTCCTGCCCGGCCCCTCAAGCTCCTGCCCTAAGACAGAACGCTTCTGTGGCCAAAGGACAGCACTCACGGAATGGCTGGGGTTGGAAGGGACCTTAAAGATCATCAAGTTCCAACCCCCTGCCCTGGGCAGGGACACTTCCCACCAGACCAGGTGGCTCCAAGCCCCCTCCAACCTGGCCTTGAACCCCTCCAGGGATGGGGCAGCCACAGCTTCTCTGGGCATCCTGGGCCAGGCTCTCACCACCCTCACAGCAAAGGATTTCTTCCCCAGATCTCATCTCCATCTCCCCTCTTTCAGTGTCAACCCCTTCCCCCTCCTCCTATGGCTCCCCTCCCTGATCCAGAGTCCCTCCCCATCTCTCCCGGAGCCCCTTGAGGGACTGGAAGGGGCTCGAAGGTCTCCCCGGAGCCTTCTCTTCTCCAGGCTCTAATGTAACTAACGGCACGGCACTCGAAGGCTGGTCTGTTCTCCTTCAGAGATCTGCCCTCTGTCACACCGCACACATACCCACCCCACCGAGGGAACCCCGCGGGCAGGACGGTTCCCCAGCTGCCCGGTAACGGCCGGCCAAGGGAAGGGCTGCAGGAGGCGGTGGTGCCTGTCACGGCCGGCGGAGGGAGCGTCCCCACGCATCCCCCAAACACCCGCTTCCCTCAGGCACAGCCCGCCCGACGCCGCGGCCCCCGGCCCGGCGGGAGCCTGAGGCGGACGGC
>VXAK01013759.1:218702-237598 GCA_013399435.1 Arenaria interpres | reverse complement strand
AGCATCCCCGGTTAGGATCTAACTAAACTCTTAGTGTCCAGTGGGCGCACAAACAGGTAATTTGTGCTGTGGCTATCACTAGGTGTGGTTTTTTTCTGCAGAGACTGAAGGGCAATATCTTGAGCTGATGGTGACATGGATCTACTGTGAATTCCAAGTGGTTTGTGTACTGTGGGTATTTTCATAGGCAGTCAGTAGACAAACTGACTTCAAAATGCCCAGATAAACTCTTTTAAATAGGGAAATTGTTATCTGGGACATGTCAAGTTTTTCCTTTTCCTTCAGGAATGTTTAGTTTTCACAACCCTGTTGTGAACATTTCTACACTCTTAGAATCATAGAATTGCCTGGGTTGGAAGGGACCTTTCAGATCATCGCGTCCAAGCATCAACCCACCACTAACAAACCCACCACTGACCCATGTCCCTCAGCACCACGTCTGCCCAGCTTTTAAATCCCTTCAGGGATGGAGACTCCGCCACTGCCCCGGGCAGCCTCTGCCAAGGCTTCACAGCCCTTTCCGTGTAGAATTTTTTCCTAATATCCATCCTAAACTTCCCCTGGGACAACTTGAGGCCGTTTCCTCTTGCGGTGAGGCCGTTATCCCAGAGGTCAAGGGTACCACACTGAAGATCGTTACCTGTCAGTGACGCTGAGAGCATCTCTGGAAGTAGAGGATGACCTCGAATGTCCAACGCTACCAGTGTGGGAACGTCGTCCTTTTGCTGAGGGCGTATCTAACGGCATCTCCCCCAGACCCTGCACGAAACCGTTAATTAGCACAGCTGGTATGGTTCTGCAGTGCTGGAGACACTGGGAAAGCAGCTCTGGGAGCCACACAGACCAAAGGATCTTGGATCCAGCCTATCGGCCAGGAGTAAGGACACCACAGGGCAGCCAACAGCCAGCACCTTCCCTGCTGCGCTTACTCAAGGACTCGTCTTGCACTCCGAATTACTGCCCCTGTTTCCTGCAGGTTCATTTTCTACTACCGACAACCACTAGTACACGTTTACATTTCCCAGCCGTTAAACAAGAGCTTTTCCACACACCTTTTCCCGCAGATTGCCAACAGATTCCTTGATGTAAGGCAAATCCTTGGTCGGCACGTACTTCTCAAGCGTTTTATCAAAATCAGGGTGATTCATCATAGTGAAGAGCATCTTTCGGCCGTAATACCTGCAGGGGAACAGACCGCAAGACACACAGCGTAACCACAGATTTGCTGTGTCACTCTATCGATAATTAGAGGTAATTCCAAAATATAAACGTGCAGGAAGACTGCTCTCTGCACGTGTAACCACGCGCCCTTTTCACCCTCCCGCAAAGAAACTATGCTCAAGAAGCACTAGTTAATCAACAGCCCAGCAAATTAATGAGAACAGCCTTCCATCCGAGCCGTCTTTTAACTAGGGTGGTGTGGTCTCGTCAGTGGGACAGCGTGGGTCCCAGCGCCAGCACTCCCTCGTGGCCCGCATCTCCTCTGAGCCCGGCAGAGAGTCCCTTCAGCCCCCCCTGCTCCCCCAGACGGGCTGGGCACGGCCACAGCCGGCACTCGGGAAATGCCTCTCCCATACGTGAGTTTAACAGTCCCGGCAGTGCCAGGGTAACGCTTGGATTCGATGATCTTCAGGGTCTTTTCCAACCTTATTATGCTTTGAGGAACCCACAACGATTTACTCTCGTGTAGAGAATTAATTCTATCACTCAATGACCCCTCCCCACCCGGGAAGGGGAATCTGGGAAAAACAAATAAACCCAGGGGCTGAAATTTAAGAGATTTAATAGAATAAGACCAGATAATTGACATTAATGACACTAAAGAACCTATATTGATCCTGATACCAATATAAAATATTGGTATTTAAAAATATTTTAAAATATTGGACTATCCCCAGCCCATTCCATCCCAGGAAGCCGTGCACTCCCTGCAGGGACAGCCAACGTGGGACCCTGCGAGTCACGGGGAAGGGCTCAGGGCTCTGGCACCGGGGCAAGGAGTTCTCAGCGTGGCAGCCATTGAGGGAGAGAGAGAGAACTCCCAGAAAACGTTCTAATTTCTATTGTATGTGCTGTTCATGGTATGAAATAATCCTGTTGGCAGCTTGGGTGAAGCGCCCGGGTCTCGCTCCTCCTCATCCCCACACCTGGGGAGCTCAAAACCACCAAGACCTTGAATTACACATAGCACAGCTTCCTATAAAGTGAGTATTTTCACCAATTCAGATACTAGGGTCTTCTAAAAGCGCAGTTTTCTCAAGCATTAGAAGAGAAATTAGTCCTGTGTCACTTAAACCAGGACAAACCTAAATGATTCTCTGTTTCTACCCTCTGTTGGTGCAGAGAGCACACACCGTGCAGGGGTTTCAGCCACCTGGAACGTGTTTATCTTAACAATTCACCGAACTAACCTTGTTTGCTGCGAACTGTCCTGTGCAAACCTGGCTATTGCAGGGAAAATCCGATCAGCAACAGCTTTGGCGCCGCACAGAATCCGCTCCGCTCCCATCCGCTCGACGATGTCCGAGAGATGCTGGGCCGTGCACCTTCTCACCGCCGAGTGCAGGTGGCTGCGGGAGACACAGCAGATCAGGGAAAACTCACAGCAGCAGCTCATCAGCAGTTTTTATCTGCTCTACAGATATGGTACACAACCTTTCTTTTTTCACCTCGGCATAATCTATAAGTAGCATACACTGCTGATACGCAGACACATTCTGGCTGTACAGAGAAGACCTTGTGGAGCAAAGACAACTCACTTTATTTAAAAGGATAATGCACTGGATTCAATTTCATCTCATTCACTTCAAATCCCAAACTACAAGAATGCAAATGAAAAATTATTAATATTTTTGTTTGAAGTCAGTTTCGACCTCTAATTGCAGCCTTTGGGTTAGTAAAACCAGTAACTTTCTTCTTCTTAGAATTCAGTTTCTAGTTTTCCTTAAAATAATTGTAAAGTATTTTAGAAAGCACACTACTACACGTTCTTTACATCAACTTTAAGAAAAAACAGTCCCTGTGCTCTGAAACACACCTTGTGTATTTTATATCAATTTAAAATTAAATAAAGCAGTATTCTATTGACTTCTAAAAATCTTGGGGAAATCTGCTTTCTACAAAACAGGGGCCATTAAACACCTCTGCCAACGAAAATGAGAGAAAAGGTGGAATAATTTTCAATCTTGTGCAGCAAACTAACCTTCTGTAGAAATTGTGCTGCCCCTGCTGATCCCACACGCTTTCAGAGTACACAATTCTGCAAATTCAGACTTTTCCGATTTCACTGGTCTCTTTGGATTAAAAATCCTGCTTTGAGGACAGCTTCACCGCAGCGAATGTGTATGGCTCAGCGTCCATGGGGAAAGGCAGGACTGAAGGAGAGGGTTAAGGGAAGGACTGGCCCTGGTAAACCACGTGGGTGGCTCCCCGGCTTTGGGGTATGACGTGAACCTCCAGCCTCTGTCCCGTGTCACCCACGTTTTCCCTTTCTCTGGTTCCAGGGACCACTGCTGGAAAAGCCGTCCCCAGCTGCTGGGCAGCCCTGGCCGTGTCAGGCTCGGGAGGGGGGACCAGAACCAAACTCTTGCTGCAACCCCGTGGGAAACCAGGGCTGGGAGGTTCGAGACCTCACTCCATGGCAGCAAATAAGCCCCACCGATTTCACTGAATTTCACTGAAATTTTTAGAGTTGGAAGGGACCACAGAGATCATCTAGTCCAATGCCCGCTGCTCATGTAGAACAGTCAGAAATCTCTTTTTTAAGACCTCAGAACAATTCATATAGATAATAAACGAGATTTTAAACCTTTTGAAATACAGCCAGTTCCAGACCTAGCCCCGCAATCACGCTCTGGGATGGAGCACCTGTTCACAGAGCTGAGTTTACAGCAACAGCCTTTAGAGCAGCAGCGCACAAGAGCAAACAGAAATGTTTTTAATTATTCTGGCTGGTAAAGTCAGAAACAACTCTGCAGCTGAGAAAGAATCAGTAGATTTATCTACTCAGGGCTGCAAGCGTTAATATTTATGATCGCAGCAGGCTTGAAATGTGTTGAGCAGAAAAGAGGTAAATTTTGAAAGGTCTTACAAACTGCAGGCAAAACCATAACTGTTAACTCACACACCTCAGTCGTGATGAATGTAAGCAACTCCGTGTATGAGCCAAATTTAGAAAAGATATGTTTTGTGTAATTACCCAGCTGTGTCAAGCAGAACCTTTCCACTTTGTGCTGCAGACACGTAGCATTTTTCTCCCAAATTTTCACTTCTGAATGCTAATAATTTTTGTATTGGCTGTTACAGCCCCCAGACAGCAAGGGGCTTTGGTGCCAATAGGAGTTTCCTGAAGGCAACGCCAGGCCAGCTGTAAGGCACAGCGCTGCTTCAGCCCTCCACTGCTGTGTCACGGATCAGAAACACACTGGACACCATCACTGAGGTGCTGCCTTGGCTGAGGTCTCCTTAGCCACGAAGAAATTACTCCCTGCCTCAAATGCCGTACTCAGACTCACAGCTCGCAGAATTTTTCACAAAAACAACTAGGTGCGGGCAGGATTCGTAAATCATTTCAATCCCAGGGCTGCTATTTGCCTTCCAGTTTAAGGCTGAGGTAACGGCAGTGCGGTTCTCGTTGGCCTTCAGGAGACAGAGTCAATATATTCCACAACAACCAGCTTCCCAGGAAACAAAATAGGAAACACGGTTTGAATCAAGACTAACTCTTACGATTTGTAGCTGTGCAGAAAGTCTATGGATTGATTTATAATCTGAAATGTTTAACAGAAGGGACAGCCTAGGAGAAACGTAGCTTATGAAAGAGTCGCCTAAGTGAGGAGAGAGAGACAAGAGATTAAGTACAAGCAGGTATGACACTAATGCACTGGGCTTAGTTAAGTATTGCTGTTACAGTGAACGAGGTTAGAAAAGAAAAGGAACAACATACTTAGCAGGGAGAGCGCAAGAAAGGAATGTAAGTTCTGCTACAGAGTGGGGAAGGTAGAGGTCAGAAGCCAAACATGCAGCCAGAGCCGGGGACTCGGCACCTTTGAGGCACTCAAAAGAACAGCCACCACCACTGTAAAGGGAAATAGAACGCAGAGCAAATGACTATTAAGCAGCCAAGTCTAGAGAAGCGCAGGAAGCAGCCAGGGCAGCTGCAGCGAGAGAACTGGAGGTTATAAATCATCGTTCAAAATCAGAAGTAGCAGCGGCAGCTGCAAGAGCCAGGCATTCGGTCGCAGAGCGCGTGGCAAACGGGAACGCTGTGGGAGCTTTACCAGGCAAAGCAAGAGAGCAGCTTCCTAAGAATCCCACACCAACAGCGAATACAGTGACTGAAGAGTTGCAAAACGACCAGAAAATACACCAAGCTCCAAAACCAACAGCCCACGTTTTACATAATGTACAGAAGGAAACGGGGGGCTCCATTTTCTGCCGCCAGCCGTTGCCCCGGGGAGCAGCTCTGCAGAGCTGACTTACTGTATTGTCATAGTCCTGCCTATTGTATTTCTATTTTTTTTTAAAATAAAAGACTCAATGTGATAAATTTAATCTATTCACAAGTTATTTCTTTATAAAGTCTTTGTAAGAATTACCTTTGCCCTCCACTTATAAGAGAACAAAGTGCACGTGCTGGAGTCACATTATTAACCATAGCCTTCAGTGCTTTGTCTACCTCTTCCCTTATAAATGTGTTGGATTCACCAGCTTTGTGCAAAAGGACTTTTACTGTATTATCTAGTTCTTGATCCATGCTCTTTTTCAGGTAGGTGAACAAATCCCCTAAACAGACCACAGCAGCTCGAGAAACACCTGAGCGTAAATTCTTGACCTGCACACAGGAAAAACCCAAACAAACAATGAATAATGTTTACAAAATACACCGTAAAATAAGTCAAGCTTAATGTTTCCCCTTGTAATCTTTAAGTAACATTAAAAGCAGCTGAGAAATACATTTCTAACTTGATTCGCGACATCTGAGAATTAAATTATATACACATGACAAATGATATCAAGTTACAATCTCATTTTTTTTTTTCAGTCTCTTTGGCAAATCAGACCAAGGGTTGGCATCTGCAGCACGAGCTGCTTTGCTGAACGACAGGCTCAGCCTTTGGAGACCGCCCAACAGGAAAACTAACTGAACATTTCACGTCGGTGTCTCGCAGAGGTATAATATATATATATATATATGGACACATATAGGCAGTGAAATATTCTGACAGTTAAAATTTAACCTCTTGAGCCACAGCCAGACTCGTTTCGTGTAGCTTCGCAGTCAGAACAGCCGCATGGTAGGCAGACAGACATCTGACAAAGTTCAGACCTTCAATTTTCTTCTCCCTATTTAAAAAAATATTTATTTAAATTCAAAAACGTTTGCAAATTTTCATAAAAATATTGAACCACAGAATTCTAAGACACCGAATAGCAAACCAATTAGATTGTAAAATAAAGCAATGACCTACAATGTAGGAAATGTTTTCAAAGCGAGTCTTGTTTAATGTGGTAGTGGGACTATTTTAGGATAGCAGGCTCTGAATTCCTTCCCACAGCCTGTCCCCAGCTCTCACTAGTGGCGATTAGAGGATTCCTTTCCCCGAGCTGAAAAGGCAGCAGCCCTGAAGCCCCATTTCACCACTCGGAGCCCAGCGCAGCCTCACATCCCACAGCAAACAGCAAGGAGGTGTTGGCGGGGGCCCTGCAGAACCGCTGGAACACAGACACCTCTGACAGCTCAGCTGTTAACCCTCAGTTTACAACAGCGACACTCTAACCTAGATTTGGACTGAAAAAACACTTGTTTTTTTTCTTTTTTTCTCCCGTATCACTTGCGATCCTTCTCACCGTATTTCACATTAAAAAAAAAATAATCAGCGAAGCGGACGTAAAGTAAGTGATCCAAACAAACGCCTTCCACGCTGCGTTCGGGTTGCAGGGGTGCTGACACCCACCAGTCATCGTCAGCCAGAAGAGCCAGGGCGTCCGTCAGCGCCGCCTCCGGCTTCGGAAAGGGCTGCAGTTCCGAGGGGTCCATGATTTCTGGGCTGTGAGTGACCGACGGGGTCCGGTCCTTGTAGCGTCCTCGTGCCCCCAGGGACACCTCATCTGCAAAGTCGTGAAGCACAACTAATAATTAGCGCTAGCTGAAGAAATGAACTCATTCAAAGGAAGCAAAGATAAAACGTTTGAGGTACAGACTGCTGCGACGAAGGGAGAGGGCGTTCAGGAAAACAGCTCGCCCGGTTACAACCTCCATCACTCAGCAAAAATTAATGTTTTTGCAAACAACCACCACTTCAACATCACAAAGTAGGTTGTTTAGTGTAAAAACAGATGCAGAACAGGCTACAGCACAGTGAGGTGAGACACAATATAGTCAAACTTAAAGAGACACTTCAGAACTCCTGAAGACCTTTGACCGTCATCAGAATGAGCTTCTCTGAAAAGATTTCTACTGCCTATTTTCACAGAATCACATGGGGTTGGAAGGGCCCTCTGGAGATCACCCAGTCCAACCCCCGGCCAGAGCAGGTCCACCCAGAGCAGGTTGCACAGGAACGTGGCCAGGTGGGGTTTGAATGTCTCCAGAGAAGGAGACTCTACCGCCTCTCTGGGCAGCCTCTTCCAGGGCTCTGCCACCCTCACAGGAAAGAAGTTCCTCCTCATGTTCAGGTGGAATTTCTTATGTTCAAGTTTGTGCCCATTTCCTCTTGCCCTGTCCCCGGGCACCACTGGAAAAAGACTGGCCCCATCCTCCTGACACCCACCCTTTCAGTATTTATAAGCATTGACCAGATCCCCCCTCAGCCTTCTCTTCTCCAGAGGAGAAAGCCCCAAGTCCCTCAGCCTCTCCTCATAAGAGAGATAAGGCGTCTCAGTGACAAAACATACATTGAAATGCCTTGCTTGGAGGAAGAAGGGGTTGAGGGAGAGTCAATTTGCCGTTAATAACATCATTTAAGTTGCTGAGCAAACAACAAACCCTCTCCTGTCTCAAACACCCTCCTAACAAATTAAACTATAGGTGAAAAACGTGTCAAGGGGGCAGTGAGGAATTCCAGTCCCTTTCACCACCTCCAGGTAAGTCCTCATCTTCCTGAGCTACTCAGGACTGTCGGTATGCATCATATTAAACGTGATTGTAGTTTGGAACCATCTCACTTCATCCCCCCCGAATATTTTAACGCTAGTCTTTCGCGGACTGTAACAGCTCACCGGAATCCAGCAAGGCCGAGCATTTTGCCTTCTTCAAACTGGGCGTTCTCTTTAAGGCAGTATTCAAGGCCGCGCTTTCTAATGACAAAGATACGTTTCTTGATGATGTTAATATATCCCCATAGAGATTGAACTCTAGAAAATAGAAGGAAAGGTCCAAACTACAACAACAATAGATCGGAAAAAAGGAAAAAAATAGTAATTACAGTCCTGGTTTGTCTTCTGAAAATTTTCCTTAACCACAGCCTAACAAATATTTCTCAGAACCACTTTACACCAATTCACATCAGAAGACTGGCAACAAACGACCAAAGAGTAACCTGCAGTGTAAAATTAATTCTAGTAATACCTTATGTCTCATTAGACAGCCATGATTTTTGGTAATTATCACAGATTTTCGATTTCAGCAGCATTCACTAATACGTTATTCATTTAGACAAACACTAAACCTCACTTTCTGTTGCCATTCTCTCTGGTTCATTCAGTTTAAGTCTTTCCCAAGGGTATTCCTCCTTTTCTTCCAGGTCTTTGCCTTCCTGATACTCTTTATGACCGTGTTCCTTCTCTTCTCTTTTCTTCCGCCTCATCTTTTCCTGGGCAGATTTTGACATGGGGACTTTTATCTGCAGAAAATTAAGGCACCCGTTATGATATAATGTGCCAGTTACCCAAGAACTCGTTACCCAGATCCAGACATTGTCTAAGGTAAGCATGTAAAATTACTATTTTCCCCATTATTCTACAAAGCAAAAGGCAATTATTCATATAAATATCACATCCAATGCTGAAAAGAGCTAAATGTCACTTATCATGCAGAAAGCATAAAGAGAAGCACCATTCCAAGTTTAAACATTTAAGAGAAGTAGTAATTTACTCTGAAATACCTGACCAGTTAGAGAACCAAGGTGGAAAAGACAAGGGCTTCTATTTCTCTGGCAGTGTTAGGTAGTTTCCTAGAATTTTAAGTGGCAAATACACATTCTACACTAACTCACACTTAAGCACACAGGGCTTTTTTTCAAGAGTGGTGTCTGACAGTGTGACTGCCCCTTTTCTCTCCTGTCTTTGAGACAACTACGTTCCTCATGAAAGCTCAGTAACTCTTAACATGTTCTCCCATTTACTGCTTTGGGTGTGATCCTCCCAAGCATTCACACCTTCAGCGGCAATCAGAAAATTAAGACACTGTTTATCATTAAAGATTTAGTAATCTTAAAATTTGAATTATTTTATTATTTAATAGCTAATGTAAAGCACTTGTTTTAAATGCTTTCAGAAAGACTTCTGATTTTCATTTCAATTTTTTGTTTAAATTCCTATCACTGTTTCATTCAGATAAATCTCCCTCCACTTGATAACAGATGTAAATACAACTTAACAAAGCAGCACCACTCCTCATGAAACTGAGCTACAGGACAGATATTCAGATGGTATTTTGTTAAAAAACTTACGAATGGAGCCAGCTTAATAATCTAATCCAGAAACCAAGCCATGCTCAGACCCAGGCAGCTCCTCCTTCCACACTCCTGTGTGCCGTGGGGCTCAGAGGGCATTTCCCAGCTCCGCGCCTCCTCCAGCCCCTCTCCCCGAGACGTTGCCTTCGGCGGGGACGCTTCTGACACGGCCACTTGTGGCTATAAAATATGCAGGTGGAAGCCAAGGGAAAAGCCGGGAGAAGCAGCGCGATGGCCACGGGGCTGCTCTGGCACGTAAGGTCCAGGTCCCAGTGCAGGAACCGCCGGGCTCCGGCCCCGGGTACTAGGATTTTGGGAGATGGGTCTTTCTCAGCTGCTCCTGCTGAAGCCGTTATTGCATTTCTGGAGTGTTACCCACTTCTGTGAGCAGGGGCCTGAGCCTCCCTGCAGAACACCATACACTAAAATAGATATAGCTGGGACACTGACCTACAGACTCAGGTAGGAAGTGACTTTTTTTCACACTCACTGCATCCCCAGTAAATATACAGTTGCTTACACAAAGAAGAAAAGCTTCCATAAAAAAGACCCCCCCCAAAAAAAGATTTTAAGGTCTAATTGTTAATCATTCATCCAGGATAGCAAAATTACGGTTCATTCTCTTCTCTTGATTCCAGCGTTGCCTTCAAAAGTGGTTTTAGGACCAGCTACTGAACTACTGGCAAATATTAGTGGATCTATACAGTGCTTAAAGAGATCCTCATACTGTTGGGTTTTTTTAATCTAAAATATGGCAGGACCAAAAACCACTTTACACAGTCCACAGCACTGGCAATTGGTGCCATTGGTAATGGCCCATTTGAGAGGTGAACACAAGTTTCCTGTGCCAAGACCAAATTTATCTCCTGTGTCGGTACCAATCCACGAATGACCCCAAGCAGATGGTGACAAATTGTTAATGCAGCTTTAGCCTTCACCTTGGAACGGAACTCAACGAAAAGCATCAAGAGAAGGATCTGTTACTGTTGCAACTCACCTGAGCCAGGAATTCATCTCTTTTCATCAAAACGGATTTAATCAAAACATCTTGTTTACCTTAACAGAGACTACAAAACTGTGTTCAGCTGTATTCGTACATACGAAAACAGGGAGGAAGACAACAAAATGGCTCTCAAGTTCTTACCTCCTTTTCACTTTCACCATGGAAATGGGACACACTGCTCTGCGGGACGCTCCTCCCGCGGATCCCTGACGATGGCTCGGGCTCCTCTTGGCCACCCTGGTCATCTCCATTCATGACACAGGCTACGGGCTGGCTGTATGCCTGTGCCAAAGGAGGACTTCCAAAAACACCTGAAAGGCATAACATGCTGTGCCCTCTCCAAATGAACCCTTTTATTCAGCAAAACTTAGAAACCCAGAAGTTATTCAAAAAGATAAAAATATTGCTACTATACTGTTAGTGCTAATTTCCACCCAAAAGTGCTCTTCCCTTCTACCGAGCAGGATGGAGGCAGGTACAAGTGCCCACCAGGCTAGAGCCACCACCCAACCTTCACGCTTTGCTGCCATTCCATGTTGGAATGGGACAGCGTATCCAGCAACTGCAAAACTTCCAAGCAAAAGTCCTTTTATTTCAGTTTGAACTGGAGATTCTTCACAACTTAAAATATAAGCAATCTACTTTTCCCACTCTATAAAAGTATATTTTCCCCTCATTTTAAAAACATTGTAAGATACATTCGGTTTTGCAATACCTTTACCAACAATTACAACCGCATCTTCAGCCAGGACACTTGGCGAAATGAAATCTAGATTGTTCATCTGTGGAAAACTAGGCATCGACTCCGCAAGACCTTAGAAGAAAATAAAATAAAAACTCACACAATATAAACCATGTAGCTTACACTTCGGTGCATGCTTTATTCTTCTAAAATGTCATCATACACTGCCACCTGAATTTATCACTTGTACACGTCAGTATATTGTCAAGTTAATTAACTGAAGTTAATGGGATTTACTAAATATCGATATCCTCAAAGTGTTGGAAAGCGAACAGCAAATAAAACTGCTGCCTAAAGATGGTAAAGAAAACCATTGTTTGTAAGAGGATTTTAAAATCGACTGATTCCACCGAAAAAACCAGAAGTGTCTAACTGACTTAGTGGAAGTACAGAACTGTTCTTTATGTAATTCAGCACACCTGAATCAAACCAGAATTTGCTGAATCCCACCCAGCCCCTGCCCCAGCCTCTTCCCAGACGAGCTGCAGTGTCGCAATGGTTTGGAACCCAACTTTTAAAGCTGTCCATTTATTCAGAGTGAGATATAGAACAATTTGCTCCTTCTTCCAGGCCATGTACTAGCACTTGACTTTTAATTTCAATTTAATTGGCGGTCTAATTTCAGTTAATGTCAGAAAAACCCTCCCCAACTTGTCAGTGTAAGTACAAAGACTAGAAAAGAGGAAACCACACTAAACACGTGAGGGGTATTTTCTATAAAACCTCTTTGACAAAAGGCTTTACACAGCCTCAGTTTTTGCCATAAATGGGAGCCCAGCCGAACAGCGATGTAGCAAACTCACAAACCTTTTGAATTCTTAAAATTCCTTTGGTGTTCTGCATTCTGACTTTTAAAAATCATGTGTGACACTTCTCCTGGCTTCTTGTCCTCATAATCTCCACATCCGTTGCCACAGTTCAACCGTTGGCCAACGACGCTGACGGCAGAAGTCCCCTTCTCATCAAATGCTTGCCATGCAAAAGGAAAAAAATCAAATATGTAAAAAAACCCAAGATATATTTTTTTCTGTGTGCTACAGTTACAGTAGTTGCATTTCCAGAGCCCCTCAGGCTGGTTTATCCCCACAGTATGAGCATTTTTGCCTACCGAAATTGAAGCATTTCAGCAAAAATGCTCAGGTTCTGCTCGTTCTTCACAGGCGAAGGCTTTCAGCTACAGATAAATCCAGCCTGAAAATCTAACTCAAAGCCTGATAAATCATTATTCAGTTTAAAGTCTTTCAAACAGAAACAACTGAATACTAAGTAATTCAGCATTAAAAGCCAAATTAAGTCATAAATCAACTAAGTGAAAATAGTCAAATGCTAGTTAAAACACAGGAAATCTTTTCATGCTTTGGAGGTCCAAGAACTCCTCGACCACGAATTTCTGCTCTGTCCCAATGAAGTCTAGCTGTTGTAGTGTCTCATATAGCAACATTAAGAGACAGACCCACTAATTGCTTTGGGTATTTGGTACAACAGCACCCTCTGGCATCTGGGACCATCAGGACGGGGGGAGAGATGAGCTCCAGGGCTGAGAGCAGGCAGGGGGGATCTCAAGGTGTTGGCTATGAAAAGCTGCACAAACTTCCATGTGCAAAGGATGCAACAGAGCAGACTTTGGGAAGAGAAGTCGGAAGAGCGCTTTGTGGACACGGCTCCCTCGGTCCCTTTCCTCCATCCAGCTGAATACAAAATTGATTAAACAGAAATAATCCTAAAAAATCGTTTTGTCTGCCCACTGCACGAATCGGCAGTTACTGCACTTCACTGGAAGCACCAACATCCTGGTTTGAGAACAGCATCACTTACAGCATCACTAAACTTCAATTTCTTACCAGGAAATTAACCGCTTGCAACATTCTGACCCTTCCTACTCTTACCCAGCTGGTGTCCCGTGCATTTTCACACAATCCTGCGCTGGATTTTGAAGTGCACACGCTCACAGGCAGCATTTGCATTAACACACTTTATCCTGACACAGAAAGGCTGAAGCCCTTGAGCTCCTTCTCACCTGCAGTACCCCAGGGTAATCTCCATTTGACCAGACAGCATCTAGTAATTACCTTTTTTAAGAGCTGAAGGGACATGAGCTCATTGAACAAGTAAGAACAGACACGCGGAGTGAGGAGCGACGCGAGGTACACATTGTGCAGGGAAATACCTGGGCTGGAGTTGTGTTCTGCCACGTTTGGGTCCCTGCCTCTTGCAGGCTGAGATTTGCTGCCAAGTAGGGGAAAGGTGTCTGACCTGTCAAAGTATAAAACAAATACTTTTAATTATAATCCTAGACACAAGTCAGAGCCCAGTTTAGTAACGCTTTTTAACAAAGACATCTATAGATCTCAGTTCCCCCTCCCCAGTGTACTTGGGGGACAAATATTTCCAGTCCGCTTCCACGCACGGTCACCCTGAGTGGAAAAAGAAAACTAATTCAATAGAAATTACTTGATAAGCATTATGAAGAACACCATAAAGACAATCCTTAGAGTAAACTTCACAGTAGGACTAAGTGTAGCATACGTTCGAGGAGCTAAGGAGCAGATAAACTGATCCTTCTCCAAGTCAATACACAGAAGCCGCCAACATTCCTGTTCCCCAACTACAGGGATTTTGTGAACAAAAAAAAGCCAATTTCCAGTGCTCCCAAACCAGCACCTCAACTAAACTCTCTGAATTTTTTACAAGCATTCCAAGACTGTTAAGGTCTTCCAGGATATATTTTGTCACTCCTACAAATTCAGTCGTCCTGCCAGCTGCCCCCTCTCTCCACACTAGTTCAGAATTCCTGTATCTTCGACTCCTGTAAAACATTAAGCCCGTGTCTCACTGAGCAATGGAAATGGCACGTTGTGCAGGACGGGTCCTACTCACACCCTCACCTGGAAGAACAGCACACACAGAATTTTATAGTCTTGACTTTTTAGGTATTCTAGCATTTTTCCTTTCAAAGATTGTTTTTAAAACCATGACTCGATAGTAAAGAGACTTTAAAGCTGTGAAAAACCTCTCTTTCCAAACCATTCCAGTCTCTCTCCCTGTCTCAAAAAACTTTCTTTTCTGTATCTCCCCCTTCCTACTCTGTTCACACAGCTGTATGCCAGGTATATAAGACATATTCAGTACACTCAAAAATAAAAGATGTCCTTGGATCAGAGCTACAAGCAGCTTCATCGTGGGCTCCCAGAGCAGAAACGGAGATTCTGCACTGCAAAAATTTGAAAAATTCCTCAAAAACTTATTTCATTAAAAAAAAAATGAAATAGTTTATGCTGCTAATCACCAACTGGGCCATTGCTCTTTACAATCTGAGTAACACCTGTCATCGCACAATTTCTTTTTAGAAGCGCTCTGAGAAGACATTTTAAATGAACAATAGATTATCAGTAATAACATGGGAACAGTTCACTATTTGCAACAATAAGGAACATCCACATTGTCTTCAAAACCACGACCCATTCCTTCTTCAGTTTCCAGGCTGTAATAAGCAAACCTTATCCTTCCTCTTACCTCATTCTCCTTCTGACTCATTTGTTTAGGCTGTGGGTCACATACTTTCTACGGCAGGATAAAGTCTTCGTGAAATATTTACTACCCCTGGCAGTTCCTCCCCAGCCGCGCTGGGTTACTATGGCTGCACAGGGGAACTCTGCCACATTAACAGCCAGCACAAACTAGAATAATATAATTATTATATAATATAGCTGCTCTAGCAGCTACTGTATAGAGCAATGTATTTTTAGACAGGAAATAGTTCACATACAAAAATCAAGCCATTAAGCAAAGCCATCTTATATAAAAGAATACATTACAGATTTCGCTGGCTTTGGGATTTCACTAACGGCATCAGAGACCACGTGTGGGAATTCAGAGCAGCGCTGACCCCGAGTTCCACTCACGTTATTCTCCTCCTCGGAGGGCCCGTGGCCACGGGTGAAGTCGGGGAGTCCTGGCTGTGAACCCCGCTTTCGCTGCAGGAGCCCCGGCTCGGGGAGGGAGCGTGGGAGGGGATCTCCGGGGACAGATCCAGCTTCACAGCAGAATCGGGACTTTCGAGATCGGGAATGTTGCCACTCAGCTTTGCCCTCTTCTTTGCGGCGCTGTTTCGTAGAGATCTGAGGGAATTCTGCATCTAGACAGCATCAGAAACAAAATGGCGGGGTTTATTCACCGCAGGGGGAAAAAAAGCCTGTTTAAGCAAAAGGAAGTATGTTTCTGAGCGTTCAGTTCCTGGGAGCTCAGTGCCCGTGTCTCTACTGGGCAACGGGACGGAACACCGACACAGGTTGTGCAGTCTAGAGCCAGCCCTTTCACTGTTCTGCTGCGCAAGAACAAATGCCATTAAACACAAACGCCACAAACTGTATCCTGGCTTTGTTTTGCACAACGCAGTAACAGATTCCTGCAAAAATAAATCAGCTGCTCTTGTCTTCTTTTACCGGACTAAAGGAAGCGTTTGATGGCTGCTAACACACAGCTGGGACGTCAGGCTCTTCCCACCCCAACCACACAAAGGTGCTGGATATGCAGACGGGAATCCTGGAAACTGTGTGGAGCGAGCAGGGCTCCTGCTCAAACACGCAGGAAAAGCTCTAATGACTAGAGCTCTCCTGCATCCTCATTCCTCCTTTTACTGAGTGTATCTGATGTAAAAAACACCTCTTCCCCTATCTGTTTAGCACCTAAATTACTTTCAGTAGCGACTCCAGGAAGGCAGACCAAGACAGTAAGGCAAACGAACCTTCATCAAGGAAGTTATTCCTTATTTTGGGCCCTTCGCTATAACCAAAGAAAGGATTATTACCCAGATCTGGCAAGAAATTTAAAATGAAGTAAAGGTAACAAGAACAGAAGCCGTACAAAGGCCCACAGTTCTGCCTGGGTACTATGATAATTGAAAATATTACAACTTTGGCTCTGAGAAAAACAGGGAAAATGAAGACGCCTGGTACTTATTGCTTGACTTAGCTTCTATCAGACACCCAAAGGTATCGCATTGAAAACCTGCTGAACTGATAGGACTGTCATAAAATTTAAGTCAGAAACACTATTTTCTGGCTCTTGTTTAGAAGAAAAAAAAAAGCTTACACCATATCAACTGTTATAAGTGCGTTATGTCAGATTTAAACCAACCTCTTCTTGGTCCACCTCCTCATCATCAACACTGAGCTCTGAAAGATCGGCCGCAAGCCTCCTGTCTGCTTCCTTCAGCCCCGTGTCCTCATCCTCCTGGTTTCTCCACTTGGCTGGGTTGAATTCCATCCTATCGGGCAGGGGGCTGGCCAGGCGGGGAATGGGGGGCACGGGTCTGGCCCCCGCCAGGCCCCTGCAGGAGGTGGGGTGTCTCACCAGGGTGGGCTTCAGCTGCAGAGGAGAATGTTTCTCCGGCAGGTTCTCCCCTGAAGAAGACACAAGCAGATGTCAGCCCTTGGGAGGGGTGGCAGGAACCCGCACTATAATAAACCAGAATATTATTCACTATTATTCACCAGAATCATAGAATTGTCTGGGTTGGACGGGACCTTTGAGATCATCGAGTCCAACCATCAACCTAACTCAGATAAAACCCATCCCTAACCCATGTCACTAAGAACTATGTTAACCCGGTTTTTAAATCCCTCCAGGGATGGTGGCTTAATAACCTTCATGGCTCATTTCCATATCACACCAGAAAACTCCTCCTACAATGAGACGAGCGTCAAAAAACACACTTCTGGCCACAATTTTATTTGCTATTATAAATACATTCCAAGGCCAGGTTGTTTGGCTGAATATGAGCAAATTTGAATAAAAACAGTAAGAAAACAAAACCAGCTGTACTGAGTCGGGCAAAAGGCCCGTCCCCTAACAGGGTAAGTAACCAACACTTCTGAGTATTCCAACAGGATTTCAGAAGTTCCTGGGTCAGAGGACCCACCACCTGGTGCACACCTCCGCTTCCTTCATGGGGACATTCTCACTTGGGGCACCTCCAGCACCTGCAGCAATTGGCTCCGTAATGAGCATTAAAAATGACTTCCTTTTATTTAAAACCTGGTGTCACCAAACCCTTCCTTAACTCCTCGGTGCGCGGATGCACACACGTACTCGTGGGGATAAATACACACTCACACAGAGGCAAGTCAGTAGCAGAGAGTGATTCTCTCTCCAACTTCAGTTTTGCCATTCATAATTCGGAAAACTTTCAAAACTCCTCCCTCCAACATCTAAACGCACCAAAGCCCATTCCTGAATCCTTACTGATGGACATTATTCAATAGCTAATTCTACAAAATCGTTAGGATGCTGCCAGACTTGCCTCCTTGTGTGGTACTCTCTGTTACCTCCTGGCTCTGCCTTTTCCATCTCCCTGCATTTCAAGCTCAGGTACCAATCACTGCTACTGTTAGTGTCTCCTTCTTTAAAAATTATAAATTAGTGTTTCATTCCATGTTTCATTCCAACATACACTTTGTACCTTTAAAAAGTACTTAACTTTCCTAATTAAATAAAAAAGACTGCTGGCCTAACAACCTCTCCTGTAAGCTCCTGTGACAACACTAAAGTGATTCTAAAGAAACAAAAAAAATCCCGAAATGCCTATGGATAATCAGATAATCAGCAAGTGATGGACACTCATCTGTGAGAGAAAATTACATGCTCCCAGTGACTTCCAAAGCATTAATCTAGAAATTTTCCACATATGTGCAAAAATATGTGTCTCAATGAAGATGAATTTTAAAACAGATTTCTTTAAAACAAAAATTGTAAAATTGTATGCTGGAACTGTTCCTTTGCTTACAGAAGGCATGCTCATGAGGGATTAGGAATCAGTTTAAGCTAAATAGATACTAAACTTACTTTTAACCTAAAACAAGATTGCCTTTAGTAGGTGTTTGAAAGAAATCAGCTAAATTGTTTAAGCAATTGTAATTAAATTTAAAACTATTTCAGCTTAACCAATGTGTGCACGAGGCCTTCAAAGCCAGAGGAACAAGACCACAAGCAGCAGCCCCTCAGTGGGAACTGGGACAGAACCAGCACTGACTCCTCCCAGCAGAGAGGGAGCTGCCTGTAACTGGGTTTTAAAGAGCCATTCCAAGGGTGGGAAATGCAATACAGAGGTTTGCCAAGGCAAATAAAGAGGCAGAAAAGTCAAAATGCAATGAGTAATATTCTCTTGCACACATATTCATTAGAGTATTAAAAGGAACAGTTAATTCTACATTGGCTTTCTGCAAAGGTGCTAGACTTTGGGGTTTGGTTTTATTTCAGTTTGAAGGCAAACTTTTCACTGATACATTACTGCCAAGAACAGCGGAGCGGGGGCATATATATTTATGCTTTACCTCACAGAATCACAGAGTGATATGGGGTTGGAAGGGACCTCTAGAGATCCCCCAGTCCAACCCAGAGCAGGTCCCACAGGAACGTGTCCAGGTGGGTTTGAATGTCTCCAGAGGAGGAGACTCCACCACCTCCCTGGGCAGCCTCT
>VXAK01013759.1:203585-218547 GCA_013399435.1 Arenaria interpres | reverse complement strand
CCCAGGGCAGAGCAGAGGGGCAGGATGACCTCCCTCCACCTGCTGGTCACACTCTTCTCCCATATTTAAAAGACAAAAGGAATAAAACATTCCAGTACATAAAACTACCAAAATACAAAGACCTTGCTTTTTAAAAGCAGCCTCCAGTGACGTGAGCAGACTAGTGGGGCGATAAACCCTCACGCTTGTAATTGTAATTGGGGGATTGCACCACTGCAGGTCTTCTGGCTGCTGCTGAAGCCACCCAAAACGCTGTGGTTACAGTGTCACCGCTCCTACCTGTACTGTCTCCTGACTTCTGGCCGAGAAGCGGCTTCTGCGAGCCAGGCTTAGGCAGCCCCTCAAAGCTCTTCAGGGGCCAGGAGCTGGAGAAGCTGATGGTGTTGTCCTGTGCCCTCTGCGGAGAATGGGCCGGGGAGGAGCCGTGCCCGGGGCTGCCCCTGGGCGAGGAGAGAGGGCAGGAGGGCAGGATGAAGGCTCCCTGGCTGGCACCAGGGCCTGGGAAGGACATGGTGTGCTCCGCTTGGCTGCAAAAACTTCTCTGGGTCTTGCTGGAAAAATTCAGGCTGGCACAAACTGAGCGAAGAGAAAGAAAACAGAATTTATGGTAATTACCCTCTTTGACAGCTCTTATAATAACAATTTACAATGAAATAACATTCCTTCTAGACAGTCGAAATCAAAGGGCAGCGTTTTACCCAAGCAAAGAGACAAATCAGCTTATTTCATTTTGCAAATTGCACTGTCCCTCAAAACAGCCATTTCCCTTTTCTTCATTTGATCAAATGCTTCTGAGCCTAAGCTATTTCGCAGCCATGTTTTAAAGAGCTATTTTTAAAAAAATGAATGATGCAAGTAAAGCGAACGTGGTTCTGCTGCTTGTGGCTCTGTATTCCAAGCCTCCACAAAGTAAAATTAGCAAACACCACTCTCAAACCTCAGTGACACAAGACTACAAATAAAGCACAGATGTTATAAATTCTACTTCCTTGGGAAAAAAAAAACAAACAACAAAATTATTTTTTTCCAAAAATTAGTAGGTGAGAAATGGAAAGATAAGTGTAGATTTGGAACCAGACTGTTTTGTTTCCCACGAAAACCAGAGGCACGTTCCCCGCACACACTCAAGCCTTTAACGGGGCAACAGAGGACAAGTTTTAACAGAGCTCCTGGCAGCCTCCTGAAGAGCGGGGCTCAGGGAAGAGAACACTGACTCGGTACTTAGAGGCAAAAAAACAAAGGGGGAATTTCTCCTTTCTTCTCACAGGCACGAGAAAAACAGAGTATCTAGAGCCCGTAAGTGGGTAGGAGTAAAGCGAGCTCCTACGTGCCTTCCAAGGCGGCCGTCAGCTCTGTCCCTCACCCAGCACATCTGGATCTAACGACACCACATCTAACGATCTACTCTACCATCTCTTCCTCTGGGCAGTGAGTTTATTCCTCCACTAATTGCACATCTGGCATTTTGATTATTATTACCACTGAGGAACAGACAAGTTTCTACGTATTCCAGGTGCCGGTTCATCCTGTCCTCCAGCCCTAGGGTTGAGGTGCACTCAATCAAACCCCTACTCTCACTGTTGTCCACCGGGCTGGACACGGCAGCACCCTGGCTACCTGTGCAGTGCCACCACCAATTAAAGCAACGATAGGACAATTAAAAGCTTTACATGCATGGAGACAGTGTCTGTGCAGCATGGGGAGGTTGCAGAGATGCCTCCTCCTGCTGGAACCCCCTGCTGTCCCCACACCACAGGGGGAAACCAGCGGGTCAGGGCTCCCACCTGGCCCCGGGGGGTAAACAGGGGGCTGATCTTACCTGGAACCTCAGCGAACTCTAAAACTCCATTTAAAAACAAACAACCAACCAACGTTCAGATTCTGTTACAGCACCACTTTTTATATAGCCTACTAAAGGCATAGGCTGCCAATTAATAACCAGGAATAAAAAGCACTACACAGGAGGGAGGCACAACCACATCCGAACAGGGACCTAACAACGTTTTAGTGACAGTTTTAATTTCTTAAGGCTGCATAGAAATAAAAAGACATTTCCCGAGTAGCACGCGTTGACTTGCAATAGTTCGAATGCACGTACCTTTGCCTTGCTGACAGTTATTTAATCCCAAAAATTGTAATTCAGAGTCCACGCTACCACTCTTCCTGCGTGTCTGTGTGTACCCAAGCGTTCCACACTTCCCTGAAATCTGCGGCTGATGAGAGCCTGTAGCACCTGTCAAAAGAAAAGCACAAATAACTAGATAAACACTTAAAATACGGCATTCAACGAAAAATATAAATAATATTTAACAGCAAATTAAGATTCTAACTTTTGGTGTAAAACAAGAACTACTTTGAAAGTCTTTAATTCAAGAGTTTCTAAGCAACCTCCTAATACTGCTGATAGGCACAAGCTGGGCAAACGGCTGGCTGTTCTTCCAGGGCACCCTTCCAACTGACAACTGCAGGGGGTCAAAAGAAAAACCCAGACCACTCCCCTCTTGGAATATATGACAATAAAGGGAAGACAACACCCTAAAAGCCCCCAAAGGGCTAAGTTTCTTTAGCGTGCCGTCCCTGCCAGCAGAGCAGAGCAAGCTCTGCATGCCACGCGTGTCCCCGCTCCCCCGACAGAGCCGCAGATACCAACCGCTGCCAAGGGACGGGAATAAATCAGGTCTGGTCTTGCCCGCTCTTTCCACATGCCTTTTGGCTATTAAAATACAAATCACCAAGGCTACACTGCTCGTGTAAATCAAGTGGAGCACTAGACCTACATTTTACACACCTGGTTTCAAAAACAAGAGGTTTATCATTTTTGTAAAGCAATCTTCAGAGCTCACTCCTCAGCCAGCTTCCTACCCCAGCTGCTGATACACAGCAAAAAAAAAAAAAAAAGGTAATACGCAAATCTAGAATAATTATGCACTGATCTGCTCTCCTGAAGTTCCCACCGTACATAAATATGACCTTCCCGACACATTCTCCAGTTTATGGTATTTCATTCCCTGCTGCCACTATCAGCTAACTCTTGACAGAGTGCTTTTTAGGACAATAACTGCTATTCTAGCCAGCATCCTATTCCTGCTCAAAAGTCAGTAATGTTCCGTGTCTCCTTTTAATTTACCGCTTTACCAGCAACTCATACTGTGAAGGAATGTTGGTTGAATTACTCTGTTGCTGACCTCCGTGGTGCTTCTTTTCCCCAATTCTGTAAAAGCACCAGACAGTTCTGCAACTCGGGGATCTCCTGGGCCCTTTTGTTCACACAACCACACTAGTTCTTTTTGGTCTTGCTGCCCGCAAAAATAGCTGATCTATAAACTTTCCAGGGTCTACCTAAACTGGTGAAAAATCTGGGAGAAAAGTGGCCTCAGTTCTGAGCTGGTGGCCACTTCTCCAGGGATGGGAACGGGACTGCCCAGTACTCAATTCTTTGTAGTAAAAGAAAATAAATAGCAAAACAAACAATCAGCAAATGATGAATCACGCTCACACAGCTACGAGTTCATGCTCAGGTTCCTCTATATCTATTTTGAAAACAGCAGATCAAATGGGTTTCTGTGTTGATACTCACCAGCACAAACAGAAGAATGCTCGGAGTTGAAGTCTATACTATTCTGAAATAAATTCCTTGAAGCTCTTTTTCTACTAAAAAATAACTCATCACTGACTGGTGCTCCCGGAGAGGGCCTTAACTTTGGAGAATGAAGAAAATCATTGGATGTAGAGAACTGCAGAGAAAAAACAGGAAAATAAAGAAACATTCACACGTGGAAAATGAATGCACAACCCCTTTTGGGTACAAACAGCAGAATTACCCGCGTGACTCTGTCACCTGGACCCCAGCACAACCCAGAGACCTCTCTGCACAATAAAGCTACACAAATCACTCTTAACGTGTAAGAAGAGAGAACTGATGGAAAAGAGAAGTTTTTCTTCCCCATCACTTAGACAATAAAACCCCAGAGAGTGTGTAGATGAGCCATACCTTCCACCCACAGAAGGAAATGGGATTAATCACATATATACCCGCAGAGAAAGCTTCATGGACAAGGAGACCAAAGAAGCAGGAAAGGTTCCTACAGAAAGGGAAGTGGGTACAGAGCACGGCAGCTCATCCATACGAGCTGCCAGCCTGCATTTGATAATAAAGGGCCCTTGATTTTTAAATGCAAAACATTTCGGTCAATGTTTTCTTCCCCAAGTTTTAGTCAGTTTGCAGTTCTCGCTCTTACATAGCTTGACACTATTCACTATAACCGGAAAAAAAACAACAAGCCAAACTGGTAGAGAGTTGCACTAGTCATCAGTTTTAAAAATTAAACATTACCATTTCGAATGATGTACATTAAGCTATGCAAGTTTAAATAGCAGTTCCTTGAGGTGTGAAAAAAGCGTGTTTCAGATTTACTCTGAAAGCTGTATCTGGCAGTATCAGCACCTTGCAATGAGAACTGGTTACAGTTAAAGGAAAAATCCAAATAATATAAATACTTAGCAAGGAAAAGACCATGCTTTAAATGAAGGTCTCTTGCTTTCTGATTTAATTAGTAAAATCCGTACTTTAAATCATTTCCAGGCTACATTAAGTCCCCTTTCATAGACAAGGCTCCACACAGAGGTCACAAGAGAAGTCTGAACAGAAATGGAAATATTTATTCAGTACTGGAAAGAACAGCGTCGTGTTAAGCCTAAAAACCTCCTTTACTCAATACACTGATTGTGCAAGGGCAGAATTTGTAATCTAACACATACACAGTACATTCATTTATAAAAATACCTATTTTTTTAATTTCAGTTCACTGTAAAGATGGATTCTGAAGCTGGGAACTCCACAGAGACTCTTGCACTGTGAAACCACAGCTCCCCATTAGTCCGTAATTCAGCTTCCCCCCAGTGCACAATGCCAGCTGTGAGAAACCAGTGAGAAACCAGTAAGGGCAAAGTGGGCACAGCCTACCCCACAGAGCCATCAGCTCCGAGCTCTGCTCCGTGTCCCACGCACAGCACCGATGGCACAGGAATTCAACAGACTGCAGTGCCTGGAATGTTAAACGACTGGCTCAAATAAACAGCAGCCAAATGCTCTAACAGCTTGATGGGGGTTTAATTTAATATTCCATATCTTAACGGGGGTTCACAAAAGCATTATAAAACAAAGCATAGCCAGAACTTAAAATGTGAAGCAGCACAGTCCTGACATGACTAACATGGCTACGAGTATATTCTAATTGCTTTTAGATCATTATAATATTTACTTTGTCACATAATATGTTTAAAAATAGACATTTTTATGGTTAGGGAATATAGACAAAAAGCTTTAAGAGTTTCCACAAAGCCTTCAGGTCCCTTCCAAGTCAAGAAGAGTCACAACACCTCCACAAAATATCCACCCAAGCCAAGAGAAATTAAATCTCCTCTCCCTACCCATGAGACTCCTCCTGAAAAAAATCAGCCTCCCGATTCAAACTTTTGAATTAGGTATTTCCAATTCTGCTCCCTCTGAGACTCTCCCCCCTTAAAAACGGAAAAAATAACTCACACGTGGTCCCTGTTAGCAGTAGATAAATAAGGGATGTGGCACTTCACCTGTATTTCCATTAGTGTTTTAAAAACCCAAGCGGTTCCCATCCCTGCACCGAGTTCCGAGGTGCTCAGCGACACGGCCACGGGAAGGGAACAGCCTCGCTGCTGCTGGGGGGGGCTTTGTGGGTAACAAAAATGGCAAAAATTTTGCCTTCACTTACAAAAATGCCTGTTGCAATTCAGTGTTACGCACTGCATGTCCTGGGCTCTGCGGCAAGCAGATGGGATTCAAGTCATCCCTGCAACAAGTCAAAGTCTGGAGCATGCAGCGTTTTAAGCAAATCCACCAAAATGCTCAAAAGCTTAAAACTTGACATCAATCTTCCTCCCTGAAAGGCAGCGCTAATGCGGGACTCCACTTTTTAATTGGCCTTCAGGAATTAGACTCTCACGTAAAATATTTGTGTGCAACTGTTTAGTTCAAGGCAGCGAGGGAGGACTTCAGGAACCTCGGTAGAAAATGGACCACCTGGATCCCGTTTTTAGTGAAGACAGCAGCAGGAATCCAGCAGGTATGAAACGCTTTGGCAAGAGCAGAGCATGGAATAAGAAGTTTTACAAAGAGTTCTGGCTGTACAAGAAGAACAACGAGTGAAATGGCAGCAGCACCACCAGCAACACTCAGCGCTATCCCGGCTTTTATTGCCCAGGTATCCCCTGGAAACACCAATTTTACTTTACAAATGAGAAAAAGAACGGTGGGGAAACCGATGAAGTGGTTTGTTCCAGGTTATTACAAGCCAGGGTCAGAGAGGAGATGAGAACTCGCCATTCCTGCTTCCCAATCCATGGATCTTTCAGCCCACAAATAAATGTTCCACCCGCACAAGGTACTTATGCCCTGTTTTCCCATACAGACAAAACAATACCTGCAGAAGGAGCAAACTGCACAATGCTGACATGACTGTACAACTTTGCTCAATCCCAGCCACAGGAATAAAAACTGTCTGCTTTCTCGCATGGAAACTGTAATTGCAGCGATTATAAACCCGCTAAGCCCAGGCGTGCGGGGCCTGATAAATAAACGCAAACCTAAAGCTGCCAGGTTTTTCACTGAGGTTGATGGCAGACCCTGGCAAAGGGATTGCTCAGAAGGTTTCTGGTTCATTTAAATTCCACTAATACCATCAATGTCAGAAAATACCCACTCACCCAAAGAAACACTCCCTCGGGTACGGCAGCACAGCCCAACGCCCCCCTCTTACCTCCCCTTCCCAGCCGAGCGGGAAGGCACTGCATGAGCCAAAACCTCCTCCTCATCCAACACCCGTAATATCAGCCACCTCCAGCCCGCTCCCAGGGAAGAGACCAACCGGAGCACAAATATATAATGTTATCTCCCCAAAATACTCTCCCCGCCCCCAGAAAAACCACGGCTGACACCTCAACTCACAGCAGGAGGGCAGGTCAACCCCCACGTCCCTTTAGTCCTCGCTATCGCTGTGGAAAACAAAGAGCGTTTGTTCCATAAAACTCATTTCCCAGAACATTTAAGACTCGCTTCAGGTCTTTGTGAAGTCCAGCTCCTTAGTTCTGTGGCGATCAGACCAGCCTGTAAATGGAGAAGAATTCCCCAGGCGTTGCCAAAGAGCGCTGTTCTGTGACACTACGCCCAGGTCCCACTGACTTTGTAACGTGGCTCAAAACTTCCGTAAAACGTTCAAATGCTCTCGCTTCCCCCCAAAAGGGCGCCGCTTTCACCAGCAGGCACAGGGACCCGCGGTGTGTGTGTTTCCCGGGGGAAAAGCGCCCCCGTGACTCCCATCCTGCGGTAATTACCGGGCAGGGGATGCTTCACTCCCAGCACGATGCACTTCCAAGGCAAAGACAAGGCAAGCCCAGCCAGGGATCCCAGCCCTTAATGGGCTGGTGTGTGCGCTCCAGCAGGGCAGCGCAGGCAGGAAGGTCTAAAGGGGCAGCATTTATGTTTGCAAAATGTGCTTTTGCACCCCAAACTGCAGTGTTTTTTTCTTCCAATAGCTTACATTGGAATGGTAGAAGACGAGAGCTTCCAAGGGAAGGGAGGTTACTAGTGCAGTGTCCTCACACCCATCTGCGTGACCTCCCACCCATGGCACAAGCTGGGAAACCACTGGAGAATGCAACTTCTTTGGTGACAGCAGCTAATTTCAATGACTTCCCGTCAGCACCCAGGAAGATGAGTAGACCACGGCAAGTCCTAAAGAAAACATCAGCATTTACTGCAGAATAGGGGCTGGTGTGGCTCCCATTGGAAACGTTGACACTTCCCAAGGCTACACCCACGGACTGGGAGCAGACACGGTCCATCAGTGTCTCCGGGAAGAGAACACTCACATCGGTGCCTTCAGACAACTCCGTCCATGGGATTTACAACAGACTGATCGTGGCAGCCTGGCTCTGCCAGCTCGGGTGAGAAATGGACGGCCCCTCACTGGTATAGGAAGGAAAATACTCATTTATTACCACCCTGCGTTGCCAGGTATTTCCCACCTCCAGCAAACCGTCCAGTTCCTCTGACGCTGCTATAAGGCTCCTCTCAGTATATGCTTCAGAATGTAGAAATGCAGGCACTTAAAACAATAAAACCCAACAGTTACCATTTTATTAATTCAGCTGGAAAGCAGAGAAGCTTCAGCCTGCCTGTGCGAGCCGAGCAGTGATGGCAACTACCTGTCCAGTGTAAGGAGGAGGTCAGGCCACTCCAGTTTGGCTTTAGAAGAGGGTCTGGTGAAAGGCAGAGCCCGTCGGGTGGCCAAAAGATACTAGTTGTCAGAAAAGAGACTCACCGATGGAATAAAGACTGGTATAAATATTTTATTTAATGACCTTTTAAAGGAGGGTGTGCCACGTTTTGTAATCACACCTCAAGGCAGAGCTCTCACGGGTGCAAAACTCTGTGCCTGTGTAACTTATCCCAATTCAGCCACAGCACTGGGACATGGTGGCTCCTCGGGTGAGCTCCTCAAAGCAGGACACCAAACAGCCCTGCTGCACTCACCGCGTCCCTCCGGACCTTTGGTGGCCACTCTCTGGCTCCAAAAGAGACAGCTGGCAGCACTTGGTTCCCAGAAAAGGCCCTGAGGGTTCACCTGTCAGCCACGCTTTCTTCTGCCACTACGACTAGGGACTGGACTCCTTTCCAAGCGCAGAACAAGGGCATCCCCTGGACATCGGGGTGGTGGCAGTTCAACCATCTCTCACTTTAGAGCTTCTCACTAAGGGGCCTGTAAGGTTGAACGTAACTATGGTCTCGCACAAACCTAACAAATGAAGAGAACCTCTGCGCTCGCGTCTCTAGTGCCAGACTGACCATCACTGGGTGGTGACACCTCCACCGCACGAGGTGGCACCACACGTGGTACCGGTCACCGCTGGACTTTGCGCAGGACGGACACGCTTGGTTACGTTCTCAGCGGAGCCGCATCGCCCTTCCGAGTCCTGCGGCATGGCTGGCAACCGCCATTCACACATGGGCATGAAACAAAACCCGTCTCAAAGGACTTCAGGGGTTACAGAGAAATCTTTCATCAAGAACCCAATTTACCATCACCGACGGAAGCTGCAGGTAAAGACAAGCCCCCGAAGGCAACGTGCGTTACCTACAGAACATTTTCAGTACACATTAACTTACACATGTTCTGCTGCCCATCTTATCTGATCGGGAAAGTCTAGACACGGCCTTGGACAATCACTGTGTAACGTGACCCTAAAAATATTAGTAGAAAACCAACTTTAAACATTAAGCTCGTTTCATGCATCCTTTCAGCTGCAGAATGACTCCAAAAGTTAATTTTTAAGCAAATTCACTTCAAAGGAATGTCTGAATTTAATTATTAATTTTTTACATTTGCATGAACAAGTCGACTACCCAAATTTTATGCATCATATACCTCACTGAAAACAGTTAAGAAGAGATACAGGGCTAATTTTCTTTCTTCCTTCCTTCCTTTCCCCTTCTTTGATTGCTAAGTGTCCCAAGGAGAAGAGCTTTATTTATACAGCTTATAGTAATCTCTTTCAGTTAACAAGGAATGTCTTCAAGTACAGGAAACACTGTCCAAGTTCACTCATCCCAGAGCACCTTACGTGAAAACACAGTTCACCTACTTCCATGGAAGATACATACACTCCACGGGATAAAAGCTGTCCCACGGTATGGATGTGACAAAACAAGCACCACCAAGGAGACAGCACGTCCTGTACCAAAAGTCACAAACCCGGGTAAAAAAGCGTCCCCTGCCCTGGAAAGCTCGATAATCTATTAGACAGATGCAACAGTAGGACAAGAGAAACAGGATGTGAGGAGAGAGTAAGAGAGCTGTCAACAGACAGCCATCAGATAAATGTTTCAATGCTTAAACCACATTGCTGTTTAAAGTTCCATCGCAGTTAAATGCGGGTCCAGCCAATAGGACTCAATAAAGTCCTGCAAAGAATTTATTTCATCCTACGTTAGGTCCCTGATCGCATAGACAGCTCTCTAGGCTCTACCGCCTGCAGAGACCAGCTCTCCATTGACCATGGGGCTGCTTGAAGAATCACTGTGTAGGCAACTGAAATGAATCCCTGCTCTTTTCTCCCTTACCCACAGCGATGGGCAGCCCTGCCTTACCTTCTAATAAAAAGCCTCCCTGACATACTTCTTTTTTAACCAAGGCTATTCCTTTCCCTCACAGAGGGCAAAGATGCAGTAGCTACATTCAATCACTGGCTTGCACTGGAGCACCGTTACAGCCAGGCCTTACCTTTACTGATACCAAAGTAAAGAGGAACCATTGGAAGCTGAAATACTGAATGCTGGCACTATTTCTGAGGGACACACAAGTGCCACCAGCACCAGTTATCAACTGCTACTGGAGAGGGAGATGAGTGATGGTCACAGCAGCCTACACAGATTAAATTGGGACATGACAGGACAGAGACACAAAGCTATTCTGTGAGCCAGGTCTAACTCATATTCCACTTAATACGTATCAGAAGAGGCAGGCAGGTGGGCAGCTGGGAACCCACAGCAATTTTTAAACCACAGCTCCCAGAAGCCAGCTGAAGGGTAATGGTAAAACCTCACCTCCACCAGCAGCACGCTCTTCTTAACTGCCCGCTGGCAAAGGAACAGCTTGCATTTTCACACGGGCTGAACCAAATCTGTCAAACCCATCGATTGCAAAGGACTAGCTGCTGAGTTGTGCCAGACTTCAGCTGTCTCGGTGATAAGGACGGGAACAACACTCTTGGCATCGCCCACCTTAGGCGACCCGTCACCACTAAACAAGCTGGGAACGCAGGCGTAATTTCGGTACCGTGTTCATCCGCGTCCAAGTCAAAATTGGTGACTGTTCTTGTCAGTGCTCACCTGCCTGGCAGCAAAAAGCTACGTGGAGGGGAGTTACCCTGCCACGCAACAGGAACTCTGGTTAACTGAAGGCTTCTGGCTACTCAGACATCTTCCAAGTGACGGTGCACAAGGAGCAGCAACACGTTTCCCTGGGCAGAGCGCAACTGATGGAGTCTTCAGATCCCGACACCTCATAACTATCGACCTGCTTTCTACCAACTCCAATATGCACGAAAGCAACACAAAGTGGAAGTGAGAGGCAAACAGAACCAGTCAGAAAGCAGAAGGAAGAGACAGGGACACACAATCTCCAGGAGACACGGGATGTGTTAGAAAAAGTTCTTATTGAAAAGGAATAAATACAGTGACAAACAGGATTTTCTCCCTGTGGAAGTATTTTCCTTGCCACCTGCCGTGTGCTGGGTGGCAGCAGTGAAAGCAAAGCAAGACTGGTTAAAGTCAGAGCTGGAGTCCCCCCAGGGCGGCACAGAGGAGGAGACTGGGGCAGGCAACCTGCACCCAGAGCCACGGGCAGCTCCTGCTCAGAACAGCCCTGCTAGCAAAGGCTGACACTGGTGCTGGCCTGATTCCACAAAAAGAGATGGCACAAATATAAGCTCTGTATCTGCTCAAAAGTAGGAACAGAATGAAACACGTGGCATAATACAGAAGGATGCAGGAGTAAGGATGATCACAAAAGGAAAACACTAATTTAAGCTTGAAGTATTCGCATGATGTGATGTAATTGGAAAAGGCTTCCAAGGAGAAAAGAAGAGAAACTGTCATCCCACAAGGATTCAGTCACAGAGAGAAATGATGGGATGATGAAGAGACAGACCAAGGGGCTGTCAGACGTAGGAAGTCGATCTGAAGCTATTTCCATTTTTTCCCCGTTAGGCTTCACATACGGGAGGTAACCAGCGCTCTTACACCAGAGCTTCCTGCCCACCCTTGAGAGTAATAACACACCCCAAACCCCACATTTGCACACTTGGCACCCCAGATCCCCAGCAGCTGGGTTGGTTTTCACCCCAAGATCATGAGATGGGATTTACACCCATGAAATTCGTACTCCACATATAAAAAGACACATAGTCTAAAAAGCTTTTATCATATTAGTATCAAGGATGTTCCCCAGTAAACCCAGTATCTCATTATCTCAGTGACTCAAAGGTGTGAATATGTAGCTGTTTCCCCAGGTCAGACTTAGCTTGAAGTTCACACCATTTCCAAATGCCCTTTACATATGCAACAACACAGAAACCATAAATTGCTTTCTCTGCCTCTCTCCAGGATTGGAAACTTTGGGCAATCCTGCCAATAATTCACAGAGATAAACATGGACAAAAAGGTTAAAAAAAACCAAACAAAAGCCCTTTTCCACAGCACTAACTGTGACCTCGAGAGAGGGCTGTCCAGGCAGAGGACCTTCCGCCGTTCCAAGCAACAGCCAGGTTTTGGTCCATGTGTTGGCTTGAATTTTGTTCATGGTCCATAGAAAACCACAAACGCCAGCAGCAGCAGAGAGCAGCAGTAGGGGACTCGGCCCAGTTTGCCAAGAGGATGCTGGCAATTAGCTATTAATTCTACAAGTTGTATTAGTTAATACCAAAAAGCTGTCTCAAAAAGAAAAACCTCCTTGTTCGAGAGGCATCTCCTACACAACTTGTTGTCCAGACCCTATTTGCTTTGTACGGGAACTTAGTTGCCTGATTCACCAACTCAAAAAGATACAGATCTCTTTAGAGAGTGAGTGAAGGTAATACGTTCCCCCACGAAGGACACGAGCCCGTGTGCACACAAGCATACACATGAACTTCAAGGGGTTTACTCTACAATAACGTTAACTCACGTTTCTTTTTATTCTTAATATTTATTAAAAGCCAGCCTTCACAAAGTAGTGCTGCTCATGACCTCCTCCAGCACAAGAATGAGTTACCAAGCAACTAAGAATTAGATTCCGAATACGTAAACGGGGGAGTGAGGAATTCCATTCTATCCAGCTTTTGATTTTCTAAAAGGATCCACTTGCTTAAATTCACTTGCTGGAGATAAAGTTATGATAAGTTAAATCTGTTCAGTTAAAAAAAGAAAAAAACCCACAAACCAATAAAAACCCACATACCCCCCCCAAAAACCCCTCACCCAACCAAAACCCACCACACACAGATACAAGTCTTAAAGCCATGGGCAGTATCCAAACCAGACGTCACAGAACAGAGCCACTGCCAAAGTAAAAGGGAACTGACCAATTTTGCAAAGGTTCGTTCCCTTTGCAGCTGCCGACGTGGTCAGTACGTGACAAAACCAGAACTCAGGTCAATCGGAATTGCTATTCCAGCCTGACCTACATTTTTCCTCGTGGAATCAGAGGGAGGAACAAGAGCCACATAGCCATTTGGCAACCCCCAGGTTTCACTGCCGGCCAGCACGCCGCCAAAATGCGCCGGCCCAGCCCTGCTCTGGAGCTCTGCCTTTGAAGCCCGAATTGCAGCAATTTGTCAGTTTGCCTCCAAACAGCTTCTGTATTTAGGAAACTCCTGGCAGCCAGTCAGGAACTCTCAAACGCAAATACACAAATAGAAGCTCTGAAATAGCTTCCCCACTCTTGTGGTCGTTCCCTGGGTCTTAGCTTGCTCTTGTCAGAGCCAGGTCACAAAGGTTAGACAGAAAAAGTGTTTCCTAGAGTCCAGCTAACTTTAAAAAAAAAAGATAGGTTCCTACTAGTCCTAAATATGACATAAGGAGTTCTTAAATTTGCCTTCCCAGAGTGATGTACAACTAGAGACCCTTGCAGATAAAGCATTAGCAGCATTAGCCAAACCTCACAAATACCTGACATTTAATAAACCCTTGACAACTTTCAAATCCCCCTTCAGAACATGCCTTAGGGCAAAGGAGGCCAGTGAGCTGGGAGTACATACCTGCTCCACACCCTTTGTGAAAGGCATCTTGGCTCCCGAACCACCTTCCCTGTCTCCAGCACGTTCATTTTCCCAAGGCAGCTTGTTTTTTCCTTTGCCCGCGCTCAAGACTCTTCTTGGACTTACTCCCTGGTCAGCATGCGCCTCATGGGAGCCGGAGCTCTGCAGAGCATCCTCCCTCGCGTGATACCCACAGTAACTGTGTGCGCTCTGAGTCCTGCTGCCCATCAGCAACCACTCCGTATCCGCGCCCGGGGGCAAACAGGACCCCCTGTTGTGACCAGATGAGGGCAAGGGCACAGCGTACTCTACAAACCCTTGGTCGACTAGCTTCGGCAAGGTCTTCCTGGCCAGCCTGGCCTGCACGGCGTGCATCACGCCGTCCCCATTGTCCTCAAGCTCCACGGCATCCACCGCCTTGAAGAGCAGGGTGGTTTTGCCGGGGCCCATGGAAGAAGCCAGCACAGCAAAGGCCTCCATGGCAGCGTGCCGCACCCTGCGCTTGCTGTCCACCAGGGCTGGAGCCAGCCCAAAGGCCAGCTTGGCCAAGTCCAGCTCCTCACTAGGGTAAGTGAGGAGGGCCACGATGCAGATGTTGACCACCTCCTCGCGGACCTTGGAGTTCTTGTGCCGCAGGTGCTCCTGCTGCAGCAGTAGGCCCAGCACAGGCTGAGGACCCGCTGCCTTCATCAGCCGCAGGAAGAGGCCGTTGTACTCCTGCCGGATGGCCAGCTTGTTGTCCCCCAGGACTTTAGCAGCAGCGGAGACCAGAGGTGCCAGGAAGGGCTGGACCTGGTCGTCCAGGCGCAGGGCCAGCAGATGGATCACCTCCAAGGCCCCGAGCACCACCTTGAAGTTGGAGTCGTCGAGGAGGGTGTAGAGCAAGCCGATGAGCCCCAGGAGGCTGGGGGCCGGCGTGGAGGCCACCGCGGCCCGGCTGGCACCTCCAACCACCCTCTTCAGCTCCTCCACGGCTTGCGTGCGGTTCCGGTAGTCATCCTGGTCCAGCAGCCGGGCGTGCAGCTCCGGCGGCAACAGCCCCAGCTTCAGGCCGGTGCTGCCGGGCCGGGCGGGGGACGGCGGCGCCGCCTCCTCCCCCGCCGGCTGCCCCTCGGGCGGCAAGGGCTGGCCG
>VXAK01013759.1:181158-198648 GCA_013399435.1 Arenaria interpres | reverse complement strand
CTGCAGATAATATGGATTTACTCCAGAACAGAAAAAAAACGGGGTGGTGGTTACTGGCTTTTTTTTTTTTTCAAGTCAAAGATGAATATAACATACACTATTAATAAACATTTGATTGTCCCTGGTTTTAACTTGCATGAAAAAGCATAGCGCATAGGGATTGAAAAAGTAAATTGGAAAGTAATAAACCTAATTAAGATAAAAGCAAAAATGGAAAAAGTATTATTTTTTTTAAATGTTCTGTGTGGCATGTCTGGGTACCATGAGTAAGGAAGCTGTTGAAATGAAGCCCTGAGTAATGCGTTAAAAATTCTGTTTGTCACAGATGGACCAGTCGTCTCCAACCTACATGCTTGCCAACCTAACCCACTTGCATTCTGAGCAGCTCCTGCAAGGCCTGAACCTCCTTCGCCAACATCACGAGCTCTGCGACATCATCCTGAGAGTCGGCGATGTCAAGATCCATGCCCACAAAGTGGTGCTTGCCAGCATCAGCCCCTACTTCAAAGCCATGTTCACCGGGAACCTCTCGGAGAAGGAGAACTCGGAGGTGGAGTTCCAGTGCATCGACGAGGCGGCGCTGCAGGCCATCGTGGAGTACGCCTACACGGGAACCGTCTTTATCTCCCAGGACACTGTCGAGTCGCTTCTTCCGGCTGCCAATCTTCTCCAGATCAAGCTGGTAGTCAAGGAGTGTTGTGCGTTTCTGGAAAGCCAGCTGGACCCCGGCAATTGCATCGGGATTTCTCGGTTCGCAGAGACCTACGGCTGCCACGACCTCTACTTGGCTGCGAACAAGTACATTTGCCAGAACTTCGAAGATGTTTGTCAGACGGAAGAATTTTTTGAGCTTACGCATTCTGAATTGGATGAAATTGTTTCCAATGACTGCTTGAACGTCGTGACAGAGGAAACCGTCTTTTACGCGCTGGAGTCCTGGATCAAGTACGACGTGCAGGAGCGGCAGAAGTACTTGGCGCAGCTGCTGCACTGCGTTCGCTTGCCGCTGCTGAGCGTTAAGTTTCTTACCAGGTTATACGAAGCAAACCACCTCATTCGCGATGACCACACTTGCAAACATCTGCTCAATGAGGCCCTAAAGTACCACTTCATGCCTGAACACAGACTTTCCCACCAGACCATGCTGATGACACGGCCTCGCTGCGCTCCCAAAGTTCTGTGTGCCGTAGGAGGGAAAGCCGGACTGTTTGCGTGCCTGGAAAGGTAAGTGACAGGTGAAGCTGTTGCAGCACCTGGGTGGTGTGATGTGAGGTTGGCGTGACGTGAGGCTGGTGCGTGTTTGGTATGGCCCCGGGGCAGGATTAAGATAATCCTGTGGTTTGCAGGACAGTAGTGGCTGCTCTCCTGCGTCAGAACTCAGAAGCAGGTGGGGTTTTTTTAGCAGGGACGAGCAGTGAATTCAAAATGCTTTTTGACTTCATGGCTAATCTTCAGTGGTGGGGAGTTTTGTTTGTGCCAACACAAATAGCTATAATATCATTTTCATTCCATCAATTGAGAATTTGGGTAATAAAAGTGGGTAATAGAGGTTTGTATGCTGCTACTTTATCCTTTCAGGTCATAGAATCATAGAATGGTTTGAGTGGGAAGGGACCTTAAAGACCATCCAGTGCCACCCCCTGCCCTGGGCAGGAACACCTCCCACCGGACCAGGTTGCTCAAAGCCCTTTCTAGCCTGGCCTTGAACCCCTCCAGAGATGGGGCAGGTCTTTTCATTTTACATGTTTTTTCCCCGATTTATTGTTATTCCAGACCATAAAATCGTAAAAATTAACCTAGTGTATGACAAATACGCTTCCTGATAACTGAAAAGTCCTTGGAATTAAAGTAGACTTAATCAGAGAAGGGCAAAGAGGTAATTCTTAGCAGTGTCAGGTTCTTGATCGTGACGTAGTCATGGCTGTAGGCTCTGCGCTGAGCAGGTCTCCGTGTCCACGCTGGCACAGGTAGCAAGTGCCCATCTTTCTTTGCCTGGTTTTCAAAATGAACCTGCTCTTCAGCTACTGGAGCGGTCACTGAGGCTAATGGAATAGAGAGAAAAATAGCTTACTTCCCGTTCTGCTATGGCTGGGTTTAATTAGAAATGTGCTAACGTTTCCAGAAATGGTGGTTAAGCCGTGCGTGGGTCTGCAGATACGTGTGTGCTTATCCTCACACGTGGTGAGCGGACCCTTGCCCGGGTAAAGGCACAGAGTACCCCAGCTGGTTCTACAGCTGAATTCCGGGGTAATGTTGTACTCGGAGATGGTCTGTTCCATGACAGTACTATGCCACCATATATTTATAAACTTAAAAACCTGGGAAGATCTGTATGTTCCTTTTTTGCTGTGTTTAGAGATGTTCTCAAAGCTATTTAAAGTCAACTTTCCCAATACTAAACAACGTGTTGGGGCAGGGAATTGTTTGGTTTCTAGATTTTAAAAAATGAAGGGGGTTTTGTGCATCATAAAAAAAATAAAAATAAAAACAAAAAATCTGTTTGAGTGAATAAAGTCACCCTCTGATATTCTTCAGCTCTGCTTCTTCCACAGCTTCTTCAGTGATCGTAACAGCGTTACGTACCACTAGCATCCCTCTTTTCCTGCTGGGCTGTGGCGGTCGGGAGCCTGTCTGGTGCTGAGCAGGCCCCGCTGCTGGTTTGCAGTGGCTCTCAGCTCCCCAGTGCTTGCATTTTCTTCTCTGTTTTTTGAAAAGATCACATTTCCTGTGAACTAGATATTCTTTGAAATTATTTAAGTAACTTATTAACTAAACTATTTAGCTGGATTGACTAGACGTTATATGTAATAGGCCAGAACCCCCCTACTTTAACACTGAGAATAATTAAAAGAAAATGCAAATAAGCAATGTTTTGAAAACAGATTTTTCAAATTAGTTTGTTCTGCTTTGACATTTCATTTAAATTGTATGGTGCATATGAAGTATGTATTTATAAAACTACCAATTATACTTTCTGAATGTATATTTGTAGGTGTATATATAGACATGTGCTTCCCTCTCTCTAATTCTCCTTTTCTCTCCCTTCTCTGTGGCTGATCTGACTTTTTTTGTTTTGGTGGTTTTTTTTTTTCCCCAGTTTACCCTTCTTATCCCTTTGCTTTGTATTTTTAGCTCTCCCCGATCACAGCCTGCCTCCAGAAGCTGCTGTGCCATCAGGACTGTATTTATTGTCTCCCCTGGCCTTTCCCACGATGTTGTCCTGCCTCCTCCCCAGTCTGCACTTCCCAAATTCATCAGCCCAGGTCTCAGGCGTGGGGCCATGGCTCCTTGCTGTGTTGCTGCGTCGTGCTGTAAGATGGTTTTTGACTCTTTAGAAAGAGTGTTTGATTTTAGCTTATGTTTGGGCCATTGGAAGAAGCAGCAAACATCAGATGGGGCATGAAATAATCTTAATCTTGTGTTCCTTGGTGCTCATTTGCACTGTGCAGACAGTTCGATTTGCTCAGCTGGTCTTTTGTTTTTTCTGTTTCAGTGTTGAAATGTATTTTCCCCAGAACGACTCCTGGATAGGCCTGGCACCTCTCAGCATTCCCCGCTATGAATTTGGAATATGCGTCCTAGACCAGAAAATCTACGTTGTAGGAGGGATTGCAACCCACGTGTGTCAGGGCATCAGTTACCGCAAGCACGAGAACTCGGTGGAGTGCTGGGACCCCGACACCAACACTTGGACGTCCCTCGAGAGGATGTTTGAGAGCCGGAGTACTCTGGGAGTGGTGGTTCTGGCGGGAGAGCTCTACGCCTTGGGTGGCTACGACGGGCAATCTTACCTACGGACTGTGGAGAAATACATTCCCAAGGTGAAGGAATGGCAGCTGGTGGCCCCCATGAACAAAACCAGAAGTTGTTTCGCTGCGGCTGTCTTGGACGGGATGATTTACGCCATCGGGGGTTATGGCCCTGCCCATATGAACAGGTACGTGCTTTGGTGTGTGGAGCTCCGTGTCAGGAGGTGGCAATGGGCAAAACTCACTGTGAAGCTTGATGTTCGGCAGCCAATTAAAAGTCATTCTAAGATAGATTGGTAACCCACAGCGGGCCTCGTTAATCCTTGTTCTGCAGCATCAGTCTGACAACTCAACTGGGAAACCTTCATTATAACTTATCTTTATGCGTTCCAGCTCGGAGCTGGTTTGTTTGGGGTTGGTTTTTAAAAAATCCTTTAAGAAGGGAAAATAGTAAAGACAAAGGCATATGTGCATATTATAAAGGAAGGTGGTACAAGACACCTAACCCTGCAGATGCCCATGCTGGCTAACTCAGCAGATGAGTGTTGTGTGGGTTTATTTGCCCCAGCCCCAGGGTGATGTTCCTGTGCCTGGTGCTGCCTCTCGGTCGCTGAGCTCTCAGGAGAGCTCGCTCAGCGTTGCGGGAATCCTGCCTCAAACCTGCAAAATACCCAGATGCATCATTAGCTTTAACATTGAAACCGCTGATTGGAAATGAGTAGGATTTTTCACATGCTCAATATGCACAAAATAAATATATACATACAGTGGAATCTTAAAGTCGTCTTAATGGTGATAATAAAGCTCAGGATGATGGTTACTGGCGTGGCTCCCGGGTAGAAGTGGGTTTGCTTCAGACCTTACGTTCTCAGGGAGGTTTCCGGGTACCAGCACGCTCTGTAGTTGTTCTGTTCCACATCGTTCTGTGTGGATGGACAGGGGTGGTTAGTTACGCAAAGAAATCATTTGTGCTCTCTTTTTTTCTCCCCATAAAAATGGGAACAAATCAGCCATATGTCCCTCCAGGAAGCAAATTAATAACCTACAAGTCTAAATAGCTGAATAAAGAACAAAAATGAAAATCTTGCTAATAGGAAGGGAGGATTGATGGCTTAGCAGTGTTGTTTAACAACATTGCACTAGTTATTAATTATACTTCGTGGTACATTTTTATATAGAACAGTTTGTGAAGCAAAGGATTAGTTTCCAAATAGGAAAGTGTACTAAGTAGTTTTCATTTGGAAAATGAAGACTTATCATCGGAGCAATAGGAAATGTCTTTATCACGCTGGTACCTTTAAAGGGGAAGCTCTTAATGACATTAAAATTCTGCAGTAGCCTTACTCCTTGTGCCACATCTTCTCTCTTCCTCAGTCAGAAAGGAATTGCCAGCAGCTCCTGTAGGTACTGGAATCCGATATTTCATTATTTGCCTTTTTAAATTTAATTTGCTTTTTATTGAATAATTTTGGTTTTATTAATTATTGAAGGGTGCGAGCAATATGCCATGCCGTACAGTCCTTAGGCTCATACAAGCTCCAGCAGGAGAAGGAAGCCGACTGCTGTGTAATTAAGCACCTTTTCTCCAACTCCACAGTGCTTCTGGTTTTCTTTTCCCCTCTTCCCTTCCCCTTGTGCTACCAAAGCTATGCTTCGGACAGAGGGTGGCTACGTGCCACCAGTGTGTTAATGACTGGCCATCTGTACAGCTCCAGTGATTAAAAATAATGGTGATGATTCATTTCCATTTTATCCTGGAAGGCCTCTTCTATCCTTAGTGTTTTGATCTGCAACCTCTTTATTGCTTTTCCCAAGGGATTAGCTCGCCATATCACTTTTATTTTTTTTTTAGCTCCCTGTTATTTTCAGGCAAGCCTCAAGGAAGTTTTTGATTTGATGTGTTCCTCAAATAGGCACACTTCAGGTCTGCATTGGGTTCAGTTTTTCATGAGTTGGTTGGTTTTTTTATAAATAGCAGCAGTCATCCTTGAAAGAGCTTTCAGTTCTGAAGCCAGCTTTGAGAAATCTCGCTTTGCTTCGCTATGTCACCTGAAGATCCAGGTCAGTGGCACGAGGACATCAGAGAAGCGGCCGAACTGCAGTCGCTGCGTCAGGATGAAATATGTTAAAGCGGCTTTCTGGCAGCGCTCTGTTGAGAGCCTTCAGCTGCTTTGTGTCATCGAAGGGCTCTCGGATGTGACTGATGCTTCCGAGGTGGTAACACTGCCTTTGGTTCCCTGTGTGCTGCCGTTGGGCTGAGCAAAGCCGCACGCTGCAGAATTTTCCATCGGCTCAACACTTCTTTGTTGAAGTGTTACCGCACTATTCCCATGTGTGGTAACATCAGTTGGCAGAACTAGATGTACCTCTGACAAATGCAGATTTCTCCCGGAGTGAAATTCAAATGTCGCCGAAATCCAAGCCTCACAAGTTGTTTCTTTCTGTTTGCAGCGTGGAGCGTTACGATCCAAGCAAGAACTCGTGGGAGACGGTCGCTTCGATGGCTGATAAACGGATAAACTTTGGCGTGGGCGTCATGCTGGGCTTCATTTTTGTCGTAGGGGGACACAACGGTGTGTCTCACCTGTCGAGCATTGAGAGATACGATCCTCATCAAAACCAGTGGACTGTGTGTCGCCCCATGAAGGAACCCAGAACAGGTGGGGACGGGCAGAGCTCTGAGCACTTAACTCAGAATATCCTTTTGGAAAGAAGCTGCCGTTTGACCCGACAGAAGCTGCACTGAAGTTGCAGTGATCTGTCTGCAGAGCGTGGTACTTTGGGAATTGGGCCAAAGATCACTTAATTAGCTTTGTGAAATAGTCACAGAATGGTTTGGGGTGGAGGGGACCTTAAGGATCATCCAGTCCCACCCCCACCTCCCGCTAGACCAGGGCGCTCAAAGCCCCATCCTGTAGAGTATTTTTTCATTAATTTTGAGCGAATTTCAGCGATTATGTGGTTACTGTTCTACTGTATCTCATTTTATGTTGAGAGCCAGTAGTTCATCCTTTCTTCTGTCTCCCTGCCAAGGAGTATTGGGACAGAAAAACATTGGGTTGTTATAGGAGAGGGTGAGAAAAGAATCAAAAAGGGGAGTGTAAGACCTGAACAGAGAACCCCTTTCCATTTACACCCCTTTTCTTTAAAGTCAGTCCGAAGGAGGAGGCTGTGAGAACCTTTGGGTCGGGGGCTCCAATTAAGAGCAACACTACTACTCGGTGGTCATGCAGTTATTTTTTCTCTTTCCCACAGGAGTTGGTGCAGCTGTAATTGATAACTACCTGTACGTCGTCGGTGGTCATTCGGGGTCGTCCTACCTGAACACGGTACAGAAGTACGACCCCATCTCGGACAGCTGGCTGGACTCTGCTGGCATGATGTACTGCCGCTGCAATTTTGGTTTGACTGCGCTTTGACCAACAGCAGGATTTTACGGACCTGATGGAGCAAAGATGGAGCTTAATCTGCTTGGAAATAAAGCCTGCTGGCGGAGACCGTGAGCTGCGTTTTCTGAAGCTGGGAAGCTGGAGGAATGTGGTGAAGTTGGGATTGAAATGAAGAAGGATTTGTTTTCTTCCCAGAATGGGCCTTTGAAGGCACGGAAAGCTTATTCCCAGCTGGGCTTAGAAAACATCCTGTTAAGGGCAGCGGATTTCAGAGAGTACTGGACATGCCTGGGGTATGGTTAGAAAACTTACTGTGTATCTAACCCTTTCACTTTCTAGAGCTTTTCTCTCTTCCTCCTGCCTACTCTGAAACATGAAGTTTACCGTGCGTGGGGTGAGCGGTGTGTGACTGCAGCGTGTGCCTGGACGGGCTGCTGAGAGTTGTCTGGTTGGGTCTTCATATTCAGAAAATGCCAGTGCTTCATAAATTTTTTTTATGAACAGTAACTAAAGGGCTGCCTTGTTTCTGTATCTCAAGGTTTGTAAATAATAAACGCCATCGTATGTTGCCTGTACACTCTCCTTCGTTACCCGCTCGCTGGTAGGAGGGCTGGGATGGTAATTAGGAACTACTTACAGACATTTACAAGGCAAGTTTATTGCCTCTTAACGAAATTTTTAGATCTGCTGAAGAGAAATCATGATTTTTACTTTCCCTTGTATTTTCTTTTTGTGGGTAAATGAGTGCTAGATTAAATGACTTAATCTTGCCGCTCTGCTGTGTGTTTCCCACTGTAATGCGAGGGAAAACGGCAGCAGTCGTGCATCGGAAGGTGCCGCAGCAGCGTTCATAGCATGTCAGAAAATAAATACTCAGAAACGAACCCGTCCCGTCCTTCTCCCGAGCGCACTCGTGTCCATATTCCGTATAACTCCCTTTTTTTAAGAGAATGTATGATTGCTTTCTCGGAGCGTTCAGCTATCACAATGGTGCTAAACGAAGGAGTTAGGGACACGGCTGTTGCTGATGCAGTGCCCTGTGCAGACAGCAGGAGCGGTTCCATTCCTCTAGTGGGTTTCTTTCTTATTTGCTTGATGCGTTCGTGCCTATGGAACCTGTCAAGAAAAACACAATGTCCTGAATGAGCTCTACGTTTGTTACGTTACTATTTTGTTTTTCAGAAGATCTACGTTTGTTGTTCCTAGTCTCACAAATACATACATAGGGAGCGAGTAGAGAGATCCCATCTGGGGTTGTTCAGACAGTTCTGCCTTTAACAGCAGCTGCAGTGAAGGAGGAGCACGGGGCGAGCGTGGAGCCCAGCGCTGAAGGTCGGTTCCTCTGATTAACCACCATCTCCAGAGAGAGAGAACTTCGTGATAGCCCTAGACTTAGCCAAAATTCGGGCAGGTAAATAGGAAGTGATGCTGTTGGGTTATGAACCTTATTTAAAATAGATGACTGAGTAAATATGAATTTTAGCTAGTTTAGAATGCTTTGGCTTGTTTTCTGATTTTTTTACCTAGGAATCATGGTTATATTGAGTTTCTGTTTTGGTGTCTGTGCGTGTCTCACCAGGCCTGGTACTGAAGAGTTTTTCTGCCTCCAGAGTTATTTTCCCCTTGTTTTAACATGTTAAATTAATGTTTGTTTCCCTTTGTTTTTCAAGCCCATATAGTATTATTTTTTGAAGGTGCAATAATATTTGAAATAGTTGCTTTAAAAGCCATTTCTTTATAAGTATGCGAAGAGGAGGGTTTCGAGTGTCCTTGATTTATTCTGAGTTCCTGCGGAGCTGGTTGCAGCCGGGCAAACAGCGCTGGTCCTTGTTCTTCCATGAGTTATGGGTTAGATTTTTAAACAGACGAGGAAACGAGGGGGTTTTCACCATAAAACATTATTCACAGATAACAGGTGTTTGCACAGATTGTAAAATCCTGCGTGGATTCTTCAGATTCGGTAGAATGAAGCAGGGCTTTAAAAGCAAATAAAAAATTAACACTATCAGCGGATTCATCGCAGTGTGTTTGAGCCCCTGAGCATTCTGGTTATCGAGCAATAATAGCCTGACTGAGTTATTGCAGTGCATCTGTCGGTAGGACACAAGTAGCTGTTGGGTGTTTGTGCGTGGGGAGCAGCGTGGGGCTAGTGGGTGTCTGAGCCCATTGCCTGCATCCCCTTCTCCTCCCGCTGTGGGAAATGCACAACCTGGATGTTCCCACGGGCTGTTCTACTTCTTGGTCTCTTCCGCAGGGATGCCACGGAGGATCTTGTTGTCCAATATACGCCTGAGATCAAGACACTTAAAACTAGTATTAAAAAGGCAAGAATTCCTTGCTCGTCAGAGAAGTTGATGCCTTTTATTGATACAAGGCTTTCCACGCAGTTCAGTCTATACCGTACCTTATAGAGTTTAACTAGGATAGGATTCCATGAATGAAGATGCTCATAGACAGCACTGACTGGAGGTACTGGTAAACACTGTTTACTAATGTATGGAAATCGTTTTGACCGTTTGTACATCAGAAAAGAAATATCTCTAGCCCGGGGTTGTTCGGTGTTCATGGAAACATCTTTCATTTACGAAGTCAAAGCACTTAAAATCGCAAACTGTTCTATTCTCTTTCCCTGGGCAGTGGCGATGTTGAACCCGGTGATGGAGGCTGACCCACGGTGTGTAACGTGGCACTGCTCATTTGAAGAGAGCAGCATAAACAATTCTTTAGTGTGCAGGAATGGTATGAAGAACAGGAAAAATGCCTGATGAAATATACTGCCGTTATTTGCTGAAGTGTTTAGCTAGAAATGAATTGAATGGTGCGTCAACCTCGGGATCCTGTCACTTCAAATGGCGCCATCCTCAGTTTCTGTTCTGGGTGCTTGTTGTCCCGGTCACTGAAGTGCTGGGTTCTGGGAGGATCAGACACAACAGTCAGTGTAAATCTGCATTTAAAGAACAATACTCTCATTGTAATGTCTGTCTCGTGGTTTAAAAATTAAGGACCTTCAAATAAGATGTCACACAACTCTAAATTATCATCCAGTTCTATTTCTTAATCACTCGAAATTATCTGTGAAGCACTTTAAAATGGGTATGAGTTTATATGTGTACATACAGTTCCTGGATTTCTGGCTGTTTTTAATGAAGATACTCATCTGTAGCTGCTTGACAGTCTCCTCCTAGGAATGCTTTTCTCTCAGAATCTCTAGTTGGAACTTCTAGAGGGGCACGTGTCCAGCACGCGGTACGAGCCGCCGACGTTCTGTGGGAGATAGCCTGTTACTTCTGTGAATTTCCCATCTGTAAGTCCCCATCCACGTATGAAACAATGCAAAATGTCCAAGCTTGCCTTAAATTCTTGATATTTAACTGAAACGCAAAGAACTGGATGATAATTCCTATTTTTTTGCCTTATGCGCTGTGCTGTATTTTAAACCCAAGGATATCTATAATTTTTAGCAGGATTTAATAATTGTACAGAGAATACCAAATTGTACTCGGACTTGCCCGGAGTGCTTTGGTTGGGAGTATAAACCGATCTATGTGGTTTTGTGTCTGTAGAGTGTTTTTACATGTACATCTTTTTTAGCAGCAATGTTGCGGTTTTGTTATTGTTTACAGAAGTGGCGTTTGAGTTCAACAGGAAAATAACTGTAACCCGCCTTCTCGGTCTTCACTGGTGTTCTCCAGGTGTTTGCTCTTGTGATAACGCTCTGTAAGTACCGTTGTAACTACTTCATCCAATGTGAGACGATTTAGTAAATAAACCTGGGGGAAAAAAACCACCTTATTTTGGCGCTTTGATTGGGTGAATATAACCATGCTGTAGGATTCGTCTCCCGAGGCAGTGATGTCTCTCCGAGTTGTTTCTCGGAAGCGGTGGTTCCAGCTGGAGCTGAGGGAGGAGGAGCAGGAGGGCTGAGCTGGTTGGAGCCCCTTCCCCGGAACCCCCTGGCTGGGGCTTTGCCTTGGTGGTGTCGGGAGCTCCCGTGGCGGAGGATTTTAGTACGTGATTCCCCTTCTGTGCCTGTAGCCAGGGACAGCGGGGCTGGGGAAGGCGGAGGGGAAAAGGAAAATGCCTCCGTTTCAAGACTTGTATTTTCCCACCAGGCAGAACAGCGTTTCAGCAGAAGGGGCAGAGCCGGTGCCCTTCGGTTCTCTAGAGGAGAGAAAAACCCCTTCTTTTCCCCCTGCTCACAGAGCCGTGCGTGCAGGCTGTGTTCTTGGCTGGTGCTATTAGAAATTCAAGTCCTGTGCATTTTGAAGTAGAAAAATGATATTGCTTTGGGTGCTGTTACTTGAGAGTTAGAGCTGAGTGCACGCTTGAGTGCTTTATTTAATTGGAGACGGAATTCAAGTACCAACAGCTTTGGGTGGCAAACGTGGATAGGTATTTTAGCCCCAGCACCTCCAGGCTGCGGAGCAGTTGTTGAGCCCGTTCCGGGCGTTGGGAGGCAGCAGGTATTTCACTGGTGTGGCCTGGGCTTGCCGTGCAGAATCCATCCACGCTCGTTGAACAACACAGGGTGAACAGAGCTCACATTCTGCATTATTGATAGATATATTTGCTGTATGCAAAATTAAACGCAACAGCCTGTACCTATCTACTGCACTGCTCTGCAGGCAGCAAGGGGACCGTGAAGAAAGAACCTCAAGGCTTATTAAGTCCCTTTTCCCAGTTCCCAAGGGTGGCATCGCGTTCTTCGTGCCATCACCAGGACATTGCCAGGGAAGCTGCCCCTGAGGGGGTGTCCCGGTGGGACTCCATGGAACAGGCTGATTCCTGGGGGCTGCCGAGGGTGTGAGCAGCAGAGACATCTCATCTAAGGCTGAGAGAGTTGGGGGGGTTCAGCCTGGAGAAGAGAAGGCTCCAGAGAGACCTTAGAGCCCCTTCCAGTCCCTCAAGGGGCTCCAGGAGAGATGGAGAAGGACTCTTGGTCAGGGAGGGGAGCCATAGGAAACCCCCTCCATCCCCTGGAGAAGGAAATTGGGCAGAGGCTCATGCTGCTCGAGGGCCACCTTGGCTTCAGGGACAGGAGAGCCCCCTTGACCCTGCCCAGGGCTGGTACCTGAACCCAGAATGGGGGATGACATTGAGCTGGGGGGGATTTCCATGGTGCCAAGGCCCCCTCAGACCTGCGGCGGGGTGTGAGAGGCTGCAGGGTGCAGCTCCTCCAGTGATGCACGCCCCTTCCTTGTCTGTTTTAATTCATTGTGTTTAGAAACCAGAGAAAGCGCCAGCCTTTCCCCGAGGAAGGGGCTTTTCCAGAGCTGTCCTCAGGAAAATGAAAAGCCTCTTGGTTTTTTTTCCCCTTTAACTGCAAGCTCTCTCCCCGGGCGGTGGTGGGGAGCGGAGCCCTGCAGCGGGGCTGGCTGGGCACTGGCTGTCAGTGTTGACTCACGCAGGGACAGCCACAGGTGGGGGGTCCCGGCCTCCCCCGGCCCCCTGGGCCCTCCCACCCCAGCTGAGACCCCCCCGGATGGAGCGTTTGATAAAACAGAGGAACGCCGCCCTCGCTGCCCCGTTCTCTCATGGGGCCGTGGGGACAGATGTGGAGGTGGCCCATCACCGCTGTGATGGGTGATGGGGCTTCCCGGGGGTCTGGGGCTGAGCCCTGCACAGGTTTCCTCCCCCGTTAGCACTGCCCCAGCCAGCCGCCCTCACCCAGTGCTCCCCCGGCATCCCTGGCATCGGTGCCAGGATGCTGCTCGCACTGGGACTCCCCCTCTCCTTCCTCGTCCCCAGGCATCTCTGCTGTGGCCAAGTCACTCCTACTTGGGAAAGGTGGGCAAGCAGGTCCTCAGTAGCCCATCCTCCATGGCAGGGCCACCAGTGGCGACTGGAGGAGGGGGATGTGGGACAGGATCCCCGTCCCCTCCCTGGCAGCACCCCCGGATCAGAGGGTGCTCCCGGGTGCCAGGGAATGATGTGGCTTGTGGCAATGTGCACGGGGGAGCTGGGCACTGCTGGGAGTGGAGAAGTGCTGGGATGGAGCATCCCCGTGCCACCTCTGGGAGAGGTGCTGGGATGGAGCATCCCCATGCCACCTCTGGGAGAAGTGCTGGGGTTGGTGGGGGTGCTCCCACCCTGGGGGGGCTGTCACCCTACCGTAGGCTGACCTCTCTCCCGCAGAGCCCACCCAGGAGGGACCCCGGTGGGTGTAGAAGTGTCCCATAAGGACTTGTGCTGGGTCTCTGTACTGGGAGATGCTCTCTGCTGGCTGGGTTGCAGCCGGGCTGTTGCAATGACGGGTTTTAGCTGGAATCAAAGGTATCAATGCACCACAAAGAGTTTTTTCTGCCCCTTCCCTCAGACACCTGCAGAACCTGCTTCAACGAACGGGGCTCTTCCCAGCCGGAGTCGGGTGCCCAGCCCACGGCCACACTGGTGGGTGCCACGCAGCCCCCTTTGGATAGAACAGGCTCTGTGGGCTCTCGCAGCAGTCAGCTGCCTTCCTCTCTCACCTCCTCCTCCTCCCCACCAGGTTACGGCTGACAGCTGGATCCCCCCCGAAGGGGGTTCTAGGAGGGTCTCTTTCCTCTGCCTGGAGGGTTTCTGTGCCCAGGCGTCTCTGTAGGGAGCGACAGCAAACTCGAGTGTCTCCCAGACAGAGCTCTTGAGCTTCTGCTCTGTTCCCCTGTGGGGCTGGAAAGAAAAGTTAATAGCAGGAGGCGTGCCGGCGCATACACAAAGCTTTCTCTGCCTTACTGTTTGTTTTAAATCCGGAATCGTCCTAAATGAAAAGGTACTTACTTGTGCAGATTAATTTGGAGAGCTAGAGATAATAATATTTTATAAATTTAGCGTGGATTTCCCAGAAGGTTTGCAGTTACTCACGTTAAGCTAATGCAGTTCGGGCTGGTCCCCAACCAGGAAACAAACACAGCCTTTTTTTTTTCTTTTTTCTTTTTTTTTTTTTCCTTCAGAGCCCTCCCGGAGCCCGGTGAGAAAGCTGTGAGAACGGTCGATGGAAAGAAGGGGGGCTGCTGCCAGGGGACCAGCTCCCAGTCCTCCTGCTTGGCAGGGAGGGGAAGGGAAGGAGAAGAGGGGTGGCTGGTCCCTGCGGTGGCTTTTTCCCTCCAGTGGCTCGGTCCCTGCGGTGCTTCCTTAGGGCTGCTGGGCAGAGGGGGAGAAAGCATCCTCTCGCCCCCAAAAAACCTTCCCACGACTGTCCCCGTGCCTGAGGCTGAAAGAAACACGGCAGGGACCAGAAGGGCTGAAGGCACTTTGGGAAAGGGATGTCTGGAGGTGCAGCTCCAGGGAGGGTATGGGCACCCCCCTGCCCACCCTGGCACCTGGACCCCAGCTGGGAGGGGAAGGGCATGTCCGTGGTGTGGCACAGCGATCACCAAAGCCACCATAGCAGCTCAGCGCTGAGGAGAGCTGCCTTGGTTGCTCCGGGTTGGTGGCATGAAGCTGCAGCCGTCCTGGGTGGGCGATGGTGACCAGCTGGGGGGCTCTGCAGCCGCACAGAGGGTGCTGCTCCATGGGGATGAGCCATCCTTCACTGTGTCCCTGTCACTGGTGATCTCCGGGCAGTGCCAGCTCAGAGCAGGACCAAGCATGGACTGAAGCCGGTGCCAGCATCGTGGGGACAGGGTGGTGGGACAGCCCACTGACAGTCCCACGGTGGAGCGGGCAGGAGCAAACGCTGGCTCTGGGCTGAACCAGCTGTCCCCAGTGTGGGTCACTGTGCCAGTGACATCCATGTGCCAGGGGAGGGGAGAAAAGGTTCTGTAGGGTGCTCCAGCATGAGACCTTGGGGGTCCCCACTGCCCTCCTGCCATCCATCAGCCCCCTGGTCCTCCCCAGTGCCTCCCCACAGCCCAGCCCCAGACCCGGTTCAGGTGAGCACATGGCAGATGTGGAGATTTGGCTTTTGCCTAATTTATATTGAGGTCACATTTGCATCGGAGCAAACTTTGGCAGCTCTCTGGGATCTCGGGGACCGGGAGCCCAGTCTCACCTGCGCTGGGGCAGGGAAGCAGCTGCGCTTTTAGGGTGAGATTCCTGCCCACGGAATATTTTAAGACACGCCTGGGGGGTGCCAGCTTGCTGGCCGTCCTCCTCCCATCGCCTTCAACAGCAAATGCTCTCTGTTTCTGCCACCTGCAGTCACAGCGGTGTCTGGAGGGGGAGAACGGGACCCCACAGGTTAGGGTGTGAGGATGGGCAGATCCACACCCAAAACCTCCAACACGTTCTGGTTTTTTTGTTTGTTTGTTTTAGTTTGGAGAATTAAGATCAGCCCTGACGGCACAGCACGCTCCTGGGGAAGCCGGTGCCTTCCCACCGGCACGGGGTGGCACGTGGAGCTTCAGCCATTCCCACAAAACACGGCGGCCGAGTCCTTCAGTCCATCGCTGTTCCCCAGGGCAGTGCCTGGGGTGGGAACAACCCTCTGCCCCCTCCTCACCCTGCCCCAGCACGGGCAGTGCTGCCACTCCTCCATCACCCATCTCTGGGGCAGAGCAGCGTCCCTCCGTGGGCCTTCTGGAGATAATCTGCGTTGGTCTCTTGTTAAACAACTTCTCCGCTCCTCTGTGTTCTCTTCCCTGGTCCAGCTGGTGGGGGGGAGTAATTGTTACGAGAGGATGTAAGACCTGAAGTCTTCATCGCTGTTGCTTGTCCTTGCTCCTGGCTATGACATCTGCAGGGGCTGTAAAGCCAGCTCTGTCCCCAGGTCACATCTTTGAGAGCCACAGCCCCTACCAGGGCCAGTAATTGTTGCTTTGCCCCCAGAAGCATCGTGGATACGGCCCCGGCATGGAGCTGGAGTATTCCTCCCGGTGAGAGGGAGTCTCCGACAGCGGAGGAAAAAGAATAAAGCCAGAAATGATGGGCTAATCAAAACGTTTTCCACACGGGGTTAAATGCAGGTGATGCAGGAAAGCAGGGCGCTTTCCAGGCGCGGGGGGATTGCTGCAGGGGGTTGCTGTGCATCTGGAGGCATCCTGCTTCCCAACTGACAGCCCCCCCACGGGAAACCACATCATTTCCCAGGCCCACAGTGTGCACCCACCAGCGTACAGGAGCTGAAGAGGCCATTAACCTGCTTTTTGGTGCATTTTAGGTCCGTCACATCGGTAATCATGTTCTATATACCCAGTATTTGATCATCCCTGTTTGAAATATATTTATCCATGGTGCTCTTGTCTGGACATTACCCCTTGGAGTGTGGGATGTGCAAGGAGCAGCAGGCACCGCTCCTGGAAATGCATCTTTGTCAGGTTTTAGGCACATTTGGGTGTTTTGCTGCTGTTCTCAGCCCCGTCCCGCCCGGCTGTGTGTCAGCGATGGGGCTGCAGCCGGGATGGGGGGACGAGCTTGGGTCAGGGGGGCTGGAGCGGTGACAGAAGTGGTAAATCTGGAGGCAGAGAGTGGGATTTAACAAGAAGTCCTTCCAGGGAGGAGCTGAAACAGGCTGGTGACATTTCATCCCTTTGAGGCTTTTGCCTTCCCGGCAGCGTCGGAGGGAGGTGAGATCTGCCTGCTGCCCCTCGCCCGGCCGGGGGACCTTCCCCACTCCAGTCAGGGGATTGACACAGCAGACAGAGGCGGGGAGGTGTCTCTAATTCTGCCCTACGTGACCTCCAGAGCCTGGGGCTCCTCACACGGGTTTGTCTTCCCTCGTGGGGCTGACTCATTATGGCTTTTCCCCAAGTTTAGCTCCCTCGTTAGTCAGGCATCACACCGAAGGGGGTAACAGCAGCACAGCACGGGGTTAGCTTTTTGCTCTGAATTTCCACTACAGGTATCAGTTATGGTGGTTTTCCAAAACCATCTGAAATTTTTGGATGAGCAGCTCATTAGCTGAGTGGGAAAGGTTTAGATGCTCCGTTCCTATTAAGGAGATCATGCCCCTGTCCCCAAGCCCTTATGAGGACTAGCAAACGGCTCTCGAAAGAGCAAAACAGGCTGATGGTGCTGGAGAAGTGTTTGTCGCCCGCCCCGTGCTTGGCAGGAGCTCCGTGCCCACTGTCCCACCGCCCCCAGCCACACCGCTCCTGCCGGCATCTCCTCTGCGCAGGGACCCCAAACACCGACCCTGCTGAGGCCCAAGATGTGTGTTTGAAGCCAACGAGGTCTGACTCGTGTTATGTTACTGAAAAGCTGTGGGGGGCTGCGGAGTGAGAGGAGCCCACAGCTCATCCCGGGGGGTGCCTGGGTCTCTGGCTTCTGGTGCTTTTCTTCCTTCTGATGGCTTCTCTCTTCCCAGGGATATCACATATTATCTGCATTCAGATTATTGCAGGATAAAAAAACAGTCTAGCTGGCTTAATTTAAAGTGGCAGACCTTATCACACAGTGTCACCCTGTATTTCCAAGAGGAAAAAGAGAAATAGAGT
>VXAK01013759.1:158091-171088 GCA_013399435.1 Arenaria interpres | reverse complement strand
CCAGAGTCCGTCCCCATCTCTCCTGGAGCCCCTTGAGGGACTGGAAGGGGCTCGAAGGTCTCCCCGGAGCCTTCTCTTCTCCAGGCTGAACCCCCCCAACTCTCTCAGCCCCCCCTCCCAGCAGAGGGGCTCCAGCCCTCCCAGCATCTCCATGGCCTCCTCTGGCCCCGCTCCAACAGCTCCATGTCCTCATGTTGGTGGCCCCAGAACTGGAGGCAGCACTGGGGGGGGGTCTCACCAGCATGTGCCCAGCTAGCATTCTGTATTTAGACAAACGTGAAAATTACTTGATTTGGGAGTATACAAAGTCGTCTTTGACCAAAAGAAAAAAAAAGGAAAAGAACAACAACTGTAAAAAATCACAATTTTTAGGCTCGCTGTGGCCAAGAGCATCTTCTGGTTTAATGTGATCATTTATAATCTGAAGGCAGAAATCTCATGCAATTTGATTTACATGAAAAAAGTCAGAAATAAATTTTATGAAGCTGAAGAACTATGAAATGTCAAACGCAAATGAATTGCCTGGAAGGAGAGGTGGCCTGGGACTTACGGCTGGTACCTGCACAGCCCCGAGGCCAGTCCAGAAGGCCATTCAAAGCAAAATTAATTAGTGGTGCTGAGCAGTGTAAACGCACAGATGGTGCTATGGGCATGTAGTATTTCCTTTATTGTTTTCTGCTAAATCCAGGTAAGTGAAGCTGAGATATATGAGCCCACAGGCAGTTTCACATCTGATGTCGGGGGAATTAGTTTAAAGATAAGCAAATGTTCCATATGAAGTGCAGTTTTTGAGCCTCGCTTACCCTTGCCCTCTGCAACCAGGGAAAGCAGACTCCGACCTATTTACCACAAGGAAACTTTAAATCAAGTGCAGGGAAGAGCACAAGAAGGGTGTAATGAACATTTCCCTTTTACATTCTGAGTTTTTATTTCTGTAGGTCTTTCCAGTATCAAATTTTGATGAAGTACCAGACTATCTTTTGCATATGACTGTAGGCGAGTTGTGTTTGCCACGGCCATGCTCCACAGAGTGACTGTGGAAATATGCAAAATAAATGTTATGAAAGCAACATGATTAAATTTTCTGACAGTGGTTGCCACGATGTTTAGAAATGCATGAAATGAATGAGAATTGTTCATTGTTTTGTTATTTGTGCCAGGTTACCAGGGAGAAAAAAAAAAAGAAAAAAAAAAAAAAAAAGAAGAGATTTCCTGAAAATTAAAATAATTTTTCAATATGTTAGATAAATATCAATGCTTTTGAAGAGGTGTTTGAGCAGGCATGAGAAATATTTCAATTTAAAAAAATAGAAAGGTTAATCAGAGGGGTGTGCGCGGGGGCTGGCTGTGTGCGGGCAGGGATGCTGCCCGGCCGAGCACGGATGCTCCACGTGGTGCTGCCGGTGGGAACAGGCTCCTGGGGCTGGTGGGTCCCTCGGCTGCAGAGATGCCCAAGGGTGTCCCACCACCTGGGGAGGGCACAGTTCACCTCCTCCGTGAAGAAACATCCCAAACTGGCCTGGGGTCCTATAACTGGAGCATTTGAAACCTAAAAATCTACTTCTTACTACATCTCTACGTGGGAAACCATGTGGGAGCAAGAGAAACCCCAGACCGAAGCTGTTGCCCTTCAGGCTGCTGTTCTGCACTGTGCACGTCTAACCGTGCTGCCGGTCTGTATTATCTCTTCCCCCATGAACAGCCAGCTAAACCTCAAACACATTAAAATTGAAAGTGAATTTTGAATGCAGCCCAATATTTTATATGCAATACTCTATCGTTTGTAATTTGCTTGGCCCAGAGCAGAGAAATAGCTCGTTGACTGCACTGAAAATAAGGAAAAGATAATGCCAGGATTTTTTCTTTATTCTTGATGATAAACTAGATGAAAGCCCACGCTTTAACTGTCCTCAGGCGCTGAGCTAGTGGTCCGAAAAGCCCCGAGGGCTGTGCGGGAAGGATGCGGCCATGCGTATATGGGAATAGCATAAATCTCTGAGGCTGATGGGGCATCGCCTGTACCCGCTTTGGGCAGCGTCCTGAGGGGACACCGGCCACGTCTCACAGGAGGGAGATGCTGCAGAACTCTTCAAACGTTGATCAGTAATGGAGGAGGAGGGAACAAATGCCCAGGGAAGAAAGTCAATAAGAGATCCAGCTCTGACTGCCATGTATTTGGTGGCCGCCTCATTTTTCTTCATTAAACAGCACCCAGCACTTGTCAGTACATGCTTTTTCCACATGCAAGTTTTAGTAGTTAATGAAGACTTGCTTGCTAGGATATGAATAAATCACAGCAGCACTTCCCCCGGCTCCGTCAGGGGAGTGCACATCAAACCAGCACAAGGCACAAAGCCCCGGCTTCGCTTCGTCAGGCTTCACACGCAGCAAACGTCATTTACACCGAGTTGTGGCGGCTCACAAACCGTTCTTGAAACTCTTCTTGGAAGTATCCCATGCTCCAAGGGGAGCTGGGGAGCCCCATGCAGGAGGAGGCATGGCCAAGGACCATGCTGCTGCTCCTCCCTTCACTCGTAGAGACAAGCAGCGATATGTTTATTGATACAAAACAGGGATTTAACAAATATTGACAGCAAATGCGACAGAGGTTTAACAAGAATCGATGGCAAGGCACACGGGGTTATTTACTGCACGGAGGACAGGGTCAGACAGAGCTCTTGCGGGGACCTTCCCCTTGAGCCATGAGGTTCAGAAAGGATACACTGGTTTCTAAACTCCTTTTCAGAGAGTCTGGGTGCAGCTGGATCCAACCCTAGTCCTAGACTTGGTCAACAGTTTATATCTAAAGGATTATTTATGCGCAAGCAAACCTTTATATCACTTAGCTAAGTTTTCAAAGTTTATCATGTTATTAGTGATATCTATAGGTTTTTATATATATATATTTTATCTATAGGTTTTATCTATAGGTTTATATCTAAAGGATTATTTATGCGCAAGCAAACCTTTATATCACTTAGCTAAGTTTTCAAAGTTTATCATGTTATTAGTCACTTATAGAGGATCTGTTGTGGCAAGGAATCTCTGGATCTCAAGAAGTAACCTTGAGCGACATCCCTACTCCAGGGGAGATCCTGGCGTGCAGCCGCTGCCATGCAGGAGAGCTCCAAGGGCTCTCGGGGTGTTCACTATTTATGGAGATAGTCATCACAGAATCACAGAATCTTCATGGTTGGAAGGGACTTATGAGATCATCAAGTCCAACCATACACACACCAAAAAAAACCCAACCCAACAATCTTGGGCACTAGAGCATGTCCCGAAGTGCCACGTCTACACGTCATATCTGCACATTGACCACAGCACCAACATTGCTCAAGTCAGACCTTGGGTATTGTGTTGTTTTCTGTCTCCCTGAAACCACGTTGAGCTGGGGGCAGCCATCATGACTGGATGCACCTATGGTGACCACCATGGGTGGTCATCACTTGGGCAGGGTCACAGGAGATAAAGGTTGGGTTGGCGCCTGGGGAGGGGGAGCACACTCTTCCTCTCACCTGCATTTGCCTGAGCTGGGCATTGGGCTCTAATCAGCTTTTTAGTGCAATATCTGGGGAGTGAATGGAAGAGCTGATGGGTCTGAGCTGTGGGAGCCGGGGTTGTGGGGGAGCGTGGAGCGCGAGGAGGAAGAAGGTCCTCTCTTTTGGAGAGAGGTGGCTGTGTGCCCTCCCGGGAAGGGGCTGTGGAAGAAGCCCTGCTGTTACTGGAAGGAGATTTGTTTTGCAGGGGGGTGCTGATATATCTGTCTGATTTCCTGCTGTGCTCCAGGCAGTTGTTAACGGGCATAAGTTTATTTGTTATGACTGTGGGAGCGCACCGCATTTTTTAACGACTCCGATAAAATGTTTAAGGGGAATGGAGATGAGAAAAGGAGAGCATATTGGACTCAGATGCAAATCTCAGGCCTTGCAGATTTCTAATATTATTTTCCCTTCGGAAGGGAAATCATGATTAAACGTCCTCCGCAGCTTACTGTGGATTGCAGTGGGTTTGAATCTGCTCCTTTTTTTCAGCTTCTTCATGCACGGTTTCACTTTACAGATGAAGCAAAATATCATTTGCCTTTTCCTTTCTCCTAGCCCTGCTTGGACGGGGTCTGCGCAGGGATGGACCAGGGCAGAGGACCTCTCCCAGCCCTGTGGCCAACCCCAACCACTTGGTGGCTGCCATGAATTACCGCCTCCCCCATACCCGGGGATCTGCTCTTCTCTGCCTTCCCCCGGGACCCCGTCTGGCCATGCAGACCAGGAACAAGCTCTTCCTCTCATTTGTAGCTTGCCAACCATGAGGGAATTCATGTAAATAGGTCAAATATCACACACAGCCCTGGGAGTCGGGGCCTTTATTCTGTGCCAGGAAGCAAAATCTGAAAATCTGTTGATGTGAGGGAAATTTCTGCTGATGCCTCACCATGTAATCCTGAGCTTCTCTGCTCTGGGGTTGCTGCTGTGGGGATCCCGCTCTGCCTGGTCCCCCACATTGGGGCATGCCTCTCCCACGTTTTAAGAGACTAATGGTGTGTTTTTGCTAGAGCATTTTATTTTTTATGTCGAGCACCAAGGTAACAATTTATGAAAGCCTTGAGCTAGCCTCTTCCTTCCAGTGAGACACTTGAACATTTAGGAAAAAAGTCTAACTTGCAAAGTTACTCTGACATTGTAATTTTTGCATAGCTAATAAACCATGGCCTCTTTAACTGAAAAGTGGGGATTTTCATGGAATGCTACCCTTTTCATTACTGCATACATCTTCGATTTAATTTGGCATGGGACGCATCAACCTTGGCTTTTGGAGACAAGGTTAGAGCCTGCAGAGCATGAAAATGAGTTCTTCTAAATACTCTCTTTTTTTTGGCCATTTGCTACTCTACCGGGTGCAGGTTTTGAAAGAACACAGGAACAAGAGTTACATTTTACATGGTTTGACATGAAATTATTAAAGGAGATGTAGTTCCTGCCCTCCAATGGAAACCGTCTCATTTTTATTCCCCAAGAAGACAGAGCAATTTGAGCCACAGAGTAGAGCTGTAGCTAATATGCATGTATTTTACTGAATACTTTGAAATATTCTCTTGTCCTGGAGCGCCTGTTCCTCTTTGGAAAATACAATTTTCTCGTTATTGCCAGATTATTGTTAGAAAGGGATGATTTCATGTTAGACTAGCTCTGTGGGCAAGCCTGTTGTGGGTATTTTGCCACTGCAGGGGTTGTGGGGAGCGTGGGGTCCCCTGCCAGCCCCCACGGTGGGGTTGCTCTCTGCCACGGGCACGGAGGGGGCCAGGAGGGCTGTGCTCAGCCAGGGTCCGGTGCCTACACAGGTAAGCGGCAGTTCCAGTACCGTGGTCCTCAAGCAGGACCCATCCCGAGAAACCGCATCTCATGGTGGGCACCAGCTGCCCAGAGCACAGAGCCAGAGGGACTTTCCTCTCCCCCATCCTTGGCCCCGTCCCTTCGATGCCCCTATGGGGACATCCCTCTGCTCCCAGCTGATGCTCCGGCGTGCTCGAAGGGACCGACGTGTAGTGGCATTTGCATTAAATAGCAGAGGTGCTCCATCTATTAATTAACAGATGGAATAGACCCCGACCAAAGCAGAGCCGTGTGGTGTCCAACCCACTGTTGGAGGCGGTGAATCAGCCAGCGCTCGGGGCAGGGATGCTGCCTGCCCGGGGCAGCAGAACGAGGCGGTGCACAAACAGCATTATGAAATACAGCTTCTTTCCTCCAAAAAGCCCCGTTTCCTAGGGGCGCCCGCTGCCTTGCCAGGGTTTGATCCTGAGCCGCTCCACGGGTTGGGCAATAAAGCATGTCACCAGGTTAAGCACAGATTACCGGTGATTACGGATAGCAGGCTCACACTGTGCTGCGTTACTAGGGCTAATGAACTAAAGTGTTTATTTCATGCTCCATTTCTACAACTAAACGGCTGTAATATATAATGTGATTATTCCAGCCTTTCTTCAGCGGCACGCTTATGGCCATAAGAAACGTGAAAAGTATCATTATCGGGAGAAAAGTGCTGCACATGTATTTCTGTGAGCCCATCATTAAGTGTTAAATCAGAACATTTACATGCTGTGGAAACAAGTAAACTGACAAAAATAATATCTAAGGAATTACTAATACTTTCTACTGTCATCTTAGTAAGTCGCAGCAGTCTTTTGGGGCTGTAATTAATGTATGTTCTGCCCACTCTTGAAAGTCTTAATATACTTTTGCCCTGATTTTGCGATGACACACTCTTCAAGTTTTGTTATTCTCCTGTATGATTTACAGCCACGTGACTCACGTTGCAAACTCTAAATATTGATAGGGTAGATGTGCACCTGCTGAATCACTTCTGTTCACTTTAACAGATTTACTGCCAGGCTACCCAAAAAGCCTACAGCTCCTACACTAGTGAGGGCTGCTATTTTTCTCCATGGTAGCTAATTTTTGGGGCTCAGAGAGGGGCATCCAACCCTGGAAGATGCTTTCTCAAGAGGTGGTTGATGCCCCAAGCCTGACAGTGTTGAAGAGGCGTTTGGACAATGCCCTTAATAACGTTTTAATTTTTGGTCAGCCCTGAAGTGGTTAAGCTAGAAAATCATAGAATCATAGAAGGATTTGGGTTGGAAGGGACATTAAAGACCATCTTATTCCAACCCCCTGCCCTGGGCAGGGACACCTCCCACCAGACCAGGTTGCTCCAAGCCCCCTCCAACCTGGCCTTGAACCCCTCCAGGGATGGGGCAGCCACAGCTTCTCTGGGCAACCTGGGCCAGGCTCTCACCACCCTCACAGCAAAGAAGTTGTTCCCCAGATCTCATCTCCATCTCCCCTCTTTCAGTGTCAAACCCTTCCCCCTCATCCTATCATTGCAGGTCCCTTCCAACTGAAATATTCTATTAAAAAAAATTATGGGATAGTTTTCTGTTATTTTCAAACTATTTTATGTGAAAGTATGCATCCAATAATACAGGCATGTACTTATCTTACCTATACAAAATGGGCTGGTGTACAACTTATGCAATGAGAAACTGTATTTAATATCGCTCATTTTAATTTGCAGAGAAGCTGTGGGGCTGAGGAGGGCATGCTGCCCTCACTGTCGAATGAATTAGGCAGATGTATGAAATCTTCACAGCTACCTGAGAGGAAAAGGGCCTTTATTCTCTTAGATTGACTTCTGGAAGTGTTCGCCTTTTATCTTCAGTCTCTTGCCAGAACCCTTTGGAATCAATCCTCTCTGCAGGTCTGTGTGTGTAACCATCCAGAAAAACAACCAGAAAATAATTTTTTTTCTGCTTTGCTGGGTTTTGTGATCCCCGGCACGCTCTGTTTTCATGGAGAGGAAAGCTCCGGCTCGTTCCCGCGATCCGGGAGGTGAGTGACTGCTGGATGGGGTGGGAGCTCAGCATCCAATGGGCCCGAAGCAACGCAGACCTTCAGGAGCCGTGGGTCCAGTGCCCGGACCCGGGCTGCAGGAACCCCTTGCTTAACCTGGATTTGTCCTCTGGCATCTCCCTGAGCAGGCACAGGCATCGGCAGGCGTGACGGGGCTGGCAATTACCGGCGGCTGATGCCTAATTAGTTTCCTGGTGCAATGCCTCTGCTCAGGGCAGGCAGCTGGATTTACAGCCTCCATCTCCGCAGAGCTATTAAATTGGCAACATCAGTGTTTTATCAGGGGCGTTACACACGTGTGCTTGTCGTGTCCGTGTTCTCCCCATGTCCCCAGCTTCCCAGGGGGCACCTACCTGAGGAGTTAACACGGATAATCCCACCTCCCGCATCCGCTGAGGGACCAAGGAATGTTCTTGGTGCCAGGAATAGAGATGAAGCAAATCAACTGAGACGAGCAGGGATCCCAACCCATCACAGTTCACTTCCCAAGAGATGGAGCGAGGAGGAGACTCCTCTTATGCCTTTGCCTGAGGAAGCACAAACCATGTGAGCACAAAACTATAAGCTGAGACACACCATCCTCCTACTGTCTGCTCTTTTTTGTCACCCTTGTTCACCTCATCCAGGCTTTAATTGCAACCTGTACATGACAGATAAAGCACTTGTGTCAGGTGAGATTTGCAGCTGATATCTACAGCCACCCAGCTCGACTTCCATGGAGGCAGGTCAGCAGGTGACAGAGGAGAATTGGATCTGCTGTCTTGATTTCCATCTGCTCTGGCCATGAACGAGGAACAGGTGCCCACGCTGATATCATTAGGTGTGCCAGCCTCCTCTAGCAGCAAGGACTGAGGTCCTCCTCACATTTTTTTCTTTACCTCTTCCACATTGAAATCCCTGAGAGCCTGACATGAAAAAAGCACTTTCATTCTGGGCTTTACGTGGTGTGCTCCAGGTTTACCACCCTTCCGACTTTGGTCCCACATCAGGCTTCAGGATGACTGGAGAAGAAGAGCTTTTCAGGAGCTGCTCACGGTTTTTTGTAGGTGAGAAATGAGAATGTTCCACAGCACAGTCTGATGAAAGTTTTCACCCCAGTTTTCATGATCTAGCAATGTGCTGGGCTCTATCTTTGTTGGGACTTAGGGTGTTTTATCTCCATCTTGTTCAGTCTGCTCTGAAAGCAAGAGCACCTCTTGCTTTGGGAGACGTTAGGTTCTCCATGACTTAGTCCAGTGAAGACTGACGTGATTATTTACCTAAGTCTTTCAAAATCATAATTTGCTTTTCAGATAAGCAGTGGTGATCCTGGACTTCTGGTCGCAGTTATTATTTGTGAAATTAAAACACTGATTCTGTTCAGTTGGAATTGAATCTTTGTTTCAACATTCTTGCAGTTGTATTTTATTCATTCTTTCCTACCAAAGAATGGCTAGATTTTTGCCTAAATCAGGCATCAGATTAATTTGAAATAAAGTGAAAGGGTTTGACTTGTAAAACGCTGGCAGCTCTGATCTTCCTCCCAGATCAGGGAGCAGACTGTTCCATCACACAACTGGAAGATTGCTGGGAAGGTGGTTTGAGGACCCCCCTGAGTTCCTGGCAGGGAGGGTTTGTCCAGCCACCGCGGGCTTCACATGAGCAGGTCAACACTGATGGAGGGAACCATATCAGGCTAAAAACTCTATCAAAAGGCATCTTGCTTCAGGAGTGAGGAACAGGGTATATCCCATGTACTGCGATGGTGTATGGGACTTTATTTTTGGCATGCTCAAGCCCCGGTGGGTCCTCAGGGTAGGACTCGAGGAGATGTGATGAGATCAGCTTTTGGCTCCCACCTGATTATCCCTGCAATAATGTTTTAATACAATAATCTGGGAAAAAAAAATCGCAAACTTCATTTTCGACAGGAATGATTCAGAATGGGTAAAGCCTTTTAAATTTTGCAGCTGGCGACGGGGGGTGGGGGGGCGTAGTGTGCCTACTGGCGGCTGTTTGCAAGCAGAGGTTAGAAAACATCTGGCAGGCTGTTCTTTCCTCAGGGCCATGGGTCAGATTAAACAACTTCTCACACAAAATGTCTGCAAGTGCACAAAATTTCATAGAAAATGGTTTCCCACCTTCACCCACCACTAATCACTATACTCGGAGGAACGTGTTGTCAAATAGCAGATGGCATATTATTCTAGAAATAACTGATCAACATATGTTTACTTCAGACATAAAGAGTATGTTTGAAATATTCAGGAATTATTTCATGTATGTATAAAGAATTGGTGTTTTCAAAAGGCTCAGCTCCCAGAGGGCACAATTAGCAGCTTCAAATATATAGGTGCAAATCAAAGTTTTGCATCTCTACCTGATTTCTACTCCTTTGAGTTGTGACTGTCTTGTCAAAGAATTTCCTTTTCTACTGAACAACTGTTTGGGGTTAGAAAAATTCCCTATTCTTAATGTTATTTGTGTTCCATCTGCTCCTAAAAATGCAGGTACTGTACTGGTATAGGAGGACTTAAAATACCCAGACAGAGAGGATGGTTGGATGGAGTTAGACCTGGACTGCCTAGAAAAGACATTGGTGTCCCCAGGGCTGGACACACGAGGATTATGCAGGTCAGCTCTACAGGGAAAAGGCATAAACTTCTCCCTTTTCTGCCTAAATTTGAATTGCAGCTGAGAATTGCTCCCGGCCCTTGTTTTTCACTTTCTGAGACAGAAAGCACTGAGTGTATTTTAAAGAAAATATATTTTCAGAGAAATATACAAACAAAGCGATCTGAATATATGTCCCTCTCCGGGTGTGTTTGGGGTCCCATTTAGGGGTGCAGCGTCACGGCTGCACAAAGCACAGACACACACCGGTACGCACGACCGGAGCGATGCTCAGCCGGGGTCGGTGGAGCCTGGTCATGGGAACAACCGTGCGTGAGAAAATACCCTTGGGAAGATATTTCTAGAAAATATCCTGCAAAGGAAATATTCTCAGCTAGAAAGCAGAAAAAAAAAGTTTAGGGAAAGGCTATGAAAACAGAAATAAAATAGGGAGATTTTCCTGCTAACATTTCCTCACAGCTGCTCGGGGTGTAAAGGCAGTCACACCGTGTTTAATTCCCGTCACTGGATCTATTTTTCCTGACAAACTATTTTCACTGGGCAAACTCTAGGCCTTTTGAAACTATGTTTGGTTTGGTTTCTGCAGGAGTCTGTGGGGGAGTGACTCCCACAACTTAATTATGCACTATGCGACTAACTCCCCCTGAAGCTTTATTTTTATAACGCCTAATAATTTCACAAGATAACCTATAACCTGTGCAATGAACAACTGTTCTCGCTCTTTGTCTCTCACAGGTGCTGGAGCTTGTCTCCCTGCTCTGTCACATCCCATCCCCACAGCATTTCGTATCCAGGCTGGTCTGCTGGGACACCCAGCAAAAAACTGTGCCGTGTGGCCGAGCATCTCCCACGTGCACCTCCGAACCCCTTCGATATCGGAACCTCCACGACTGTCATTCTGTAAATCACTTGGGTAAATGATTCTTGGCAAGACAATGAGATAGAAGGAACACGTGGACCTAAAGCTTTAGCCCACTTCAGCGGGCTGGTTGCCCAAGAAACTTTGCTATACTGTATGAAATGGGCCCTGAAGGTGGACTTGACTAAATATAATATGAAAACCACTCCTCTAGAAGTGAGGAAGCCCACCTCTGCTTGAGGACCCTCACCCACAGAGCCTGTGCAGTAAAATTAAGAGACACTGCACCTTTATTTGAAGATACGGACGTTTTACACCAATCCCAAACCTAACCATTCAAACCAGCTCCAAAAGGCCCTCTCTAATCCACGTAGGTGTGCATTTCTCCTGTGCTTACTGAAGAGAGAACCCAAGTGGCTACTGCAAACTTAAATTTTACTTTCTTGACAGGGAATTACTGCAATTTTGAGAACTTTTACCTTGGAGTTATTTCATAAGTAGACAAGAAAAAAATTATATTGTTGTTGGCCTACTTTCAAAGAACAAAATTTCAAAGTGATTGATAGGTATTTTTTATATATACACACACATATATCTGTATATACACAGATATCTACCTCTAACCTGAAACAGCCAATAGTAATAACTCAAAGGACAAAAGAAAGAGAGAAGATGGAAACAACTCTCCTGCTTTTATTCTTTTTCTATAGGGAGAAAACACAACCTCAGGACCGTAGTCCCCAGCAAAAGCACTTTTCTGAATTCCCTAGCCGAGGGATGGAGATTTAGCACTCAGCAAACTCAAACTAATTTCCACAAAATGTCAAACGACGAGATGATCTCTCTCCCCAAAGGACTACTTCTGAAATATAAAACAAGAGGCAGAGGATAAATATACGAGCAGGCAGTGGCAGAAGTGTTCAGTTCAGCATGCACGACGTGGCCTGAGCAACCCGCAAGCTGCTGGGCAGCCTTTGCTCTCCCTTCCCCATCTGCACACGTGGTCAGTCCTTAATTATAACGTCACGCAATGTTTTGGCCTCACCCTGATGGTTAGCTTGGATGCACAGCTTGGATAAACAGTTAGAGCTCCCTTTCTGCCATCCTTTCTCACCAGAACCAGCTTGCTTGTATATATATAATATATTATAGATGTATTTATGTATTTTATATACTATTTTAATATATTTTTTAAGTCCACTTACAATTTTTCACTGTGCGGGTGGTGAGAGCCAGGTTGCCCAGAGAAGCTGTGGCTGCCCCATCCCTGGAGGGGTTCAAGGCCAGGTTGGAGGGGGCTTGGAGCAACCTGGTCTGGTGGGAGGTGTCCCTGCCCAGGGCAGGGGGTTGGAACAAGATGATCTTTAAGGTCCCTTCCAACCCAAACCATTCTATGATTCTAAACAAGGGTTGCATTATACCTCTACATATATGTGCTGATTTAGAATTCATAAAACCTTGATTCTGTACCACAAACTAGGAGTGTGGTTTTGTTTGCACTGAGAATTGGGTGGAAATTTGTTTCTCTGCTTCTTTTATCCAAATTATTTTTTGCCTTAATGCCATAAAAGATGTTATATGCAGAGCGAGCAGTAATATTTAACGGTGACAGAGCAAATTAAAAAGGGATTTTCAGCTGTACATACAGCACAAATGAGGCACACAGTTCATCTACATCTTTGTAGGCAGCCACAAGGTTCTTAATATTTTTTTTTAATTATTATGCACGTAAGAGTGCGAGATTGTTAAGGAGTAGTATTGGCTCATGAATTACAGTCTTCCTGTCAGCTGCAGAGTGTGAGAAGCCATCTCTGCCGAAATACTCCAAAGCAGACATTTCTCCAGAGCAAGCTGAGCAAAACAAACAAGCCAGGTGATGAGCTAAAGGTTTTTAAAACCTGAATTAATTTTGCAATTAAACAGGAACGAGAAAAAAAGAGGAAAAAATAAAAAGACAGGTTATTAACACAGGTTTTGGGGAATGCAGTGTGCAGGGAACTGCACAGCTTGTGGGGAGGACCCTTGGGGAAGGTTGGGGGCAATGTGGGGGTACGATTTTGGGGGGTACAGGGCATGGAAGGCAGTGTGGGTGCCCAGCCAGGGGCAGGATGTGGGGTGG
>VXAK01013759.1:63868-157993 GCA_013399435.1 Arenaria interpres | reverse complement strand
AGGGCAGTGGTGGTGTGGAGTGGGATGGGGATGGCAGCTGTGGGACAGCAAAGGGTGAGAGGGGTCATGCCAGAGGCAGTTGTGTGGCTGTGGTGGGGACAGGCTGGGACAGATGCAGGGCAGCATGGTGGGGACCAGCTTGTGGGTCATAAGTGGGCATGGTCTGGGGGTAGCAGTGGGGCTGGGACACACACACACACCAGGCAGCAGTGGGTCTGGTTGGTGACCTCACAGTGGTGGGGGCTTCCAGAGAGCAGGGGTGGGCAGAGGAACCCTCTCATCCCACACCACCACCACCACCACCCTGTCCCACGCCACCACCAGCTGGCTGGCGAGCCCCTGCCATGGGGAGATGCTGGCCACCATGCCCCAGGCATTGCTGCTGGGGGGCAAGAGGGTGAGCAGCCGGACCTTTCTGACCCTTGGTGGATGCAAGGGACCCGGTCCTGTCTGCATAAGCCCTCAGGCCAGCAAGGAGGTGGCAAACAGGAGCCACCTTTGGAGAAAGACGTCTCTGGAAGAAACCTCAAAGTCCCCTGCGTCAACGTCAATACAGAGAATAAAGCAGAAAACAGGGTGGAAGAGGAAATTTCAGCCATGCTTCCTGAAATGTCTTCAGTAGAGGGGCAAGTGTCAGGGAGCAGCAGCCGGCAGACGTGGGGACAGGAGCACCAGCGCGGCAGCCAGCACCTCATGGGACCAGAACCAGCAGGTGACACCCCAGAGGCGGGGGTGCAAGAGGCCCAGGGGAGCGGGGGCTCGCAGGGTAAGGTGGGTGGCACGGCTCAGCATCCCGGCAGCCTTTCCCAACGGCAGGACTCCTGCCACAGCTGGCAGCGGGTCTCCAACGGGGGCAGCTGGCAGTCTCTGGGGATGGAGTCCTGCCCGGGGGACCAGCCCTGGCAGAGCGGCTGGCAGCCCCAGCGCCGGGACTCCCAGCTCAGCGTGGACTCCAGGGAGAGAGCGGAGCAAGCCCAGGGCACCGCCTACAGCCCTGAGGAGGGGGCCATCTGGATCAGCAGAAGGACCACCAGAAAAGTAACCAACAGGAGCCAGCAGACGAGCCGAGTGTGGAGCCAGAAGGTGGAAAACCTGAGGTCCCCCGCTCAGAAATCTGCCATCAGCATCGGTGCAGAGACCAGGTCGGTAAAAGGGGTGGGAAAGGAATTCTCGGATATATGCCCCGAAACAAGGAGCCAGCCAGCCAGGCAGGAGTCACGGCGCGGCAGCCAGGTGGCACCAGGGCTGGGATCGTGGTGTGGCAGCGAGAAGGTGCTGGGGTGGGATTCTCGGCACGGCAGCCAGCGGGTATCGGTGCAGGAGTCACGGTGTGTCAGCGAGGAGGTGCCAGGGTGGGATTCCCTGCCTGGCAGCCAGCAGTTCTCGGCGCAGGAGTCACGGCGTGGCAGCCAGCAGGTATCAGGGCAGGACTCGTGGTGGAGCAGCCAGCACTCGTTGGGACGGGACTCGTGGTGGGGCAGCCAGCAGACATTTGGGCAGGAGTCACGGCACAGTAGCCAGAAGGTACCAGAGCAGCAGTCTCAGCCCCAGCAGCCTGGAGAAAAGAAATTGGAGCTATCTGAGAAACCCTCTGACGGTGGCCTGCTGCTGGTGCTCCAGCTGCAGTGCAACAACCTCCAGGGGATAGAGGTTTTGGTGGAGGAGCAAGCAGCTAAACCTTGGAGGAAGAGAAGTCAGGAAAGAGTCGAAAGTGGCACCTTGCAGCTGTCCCAGGGCTCCACGGCTGAGCAAGGGGAAACATGGCAGACCTTCAACCTCTTCTCTCAAGAAGGAGGGACCTGGATGGGCAGAACAGGGAAAATTCTGATCAGCTGTGATGAGGAAACTGGTAACACTGTGATCCAGAGTATCCATGAAACATCTCGGCACCCGCCGGGACAGCCATCCCAAAGTGAAGGGGCGACCAGCGTCCCCAAGGAGAGCGGTGGAGCAGACACAGAAAAGCTGAAGGTGGTGGGACAAGGGTCCTGGCACAGTGGTGGGACAGACAGAGGTGGGGAAGCTGCCTCAGAGCTCCCAGCTGCCTCCCAAAGCCCCGGGCGTCTCCTGAGCATGGCTGTAGCCATGGAAATGGTTCACAAGGCTCAGCAGACCCACAGTGTTATTACTCTGGATGAAGGGCTCTGGGTCAGGAGGCGAACGGGCAAGTTGCTGCAGGACAAAAGCCAGCAGACCAGCATCTCTGCTCTGCGGAAGGGCAGCAGCGCGGTGCAGGAGCAGAGGGGAGGGGGGGGCAGCAGCTCGGGGCAGCGGGAGGGGGGTGAACCCCAGAACCGCCCATCAGAGCTGGAGGTGCCAGAACCTCCTCGGCGAACCTCCTCACGCAGCAGCCAACTGTCTGGCCACAACTGATGGGGAACGGCCGGAGGAACCCCAGTGTGATCCCCGGCTGTGAAGGGTGGCCGGGCTCCGGATTGTAAAGGCTTGAAGAGGAACTGGGCAACAAAAATCCATGGGGCCATGAGGGACTGAAACCATCATCTGGGACAGGACAGGAAAAGTGAAGAAAAGCAAACACCAAAAATCACAGCAAAGGAAAAATTGAGCTGCAAGGTGTCAAAAGGAATAAATCCACATAAAGCAGACAAAAAAAAATTAAAAAAAAAAAACCAGCCCTATGTAGTCAGTGAAGTTACCCTCATTCCCTTTGTCTGCAGGTCACAGTCCTCTGTCCCACCCGGCTTGCCCAGGCACGGGGGTTTGCTCTGCGGTGGCAGCGGGGTTTTCTCTCCAGCAGCCCCCCGCCATGCGCTGCTGCTGGAGAACAGGCTCCACCAGCACCCGGCCTCTGGAGCTGCTGGCTCCTCGTCTCCTGAAACAGCCCCACTTGTCCTTCAGCTTCTCCTTTTCCACTTTTTCACTCATAAGTGGAGACAAGAACGCTTTCCTTTCTCTTGTGCTTTACCTGGATGATGAAAACCTCAGGAGAGCAGCCGTCTCTCACTCTGTGCACATTGAAAGCAAAGGTCTTCTAAACCCTGCAGAGGCCTTTGGCTACATGGAAAGCTGCCTGGAATTCTTATTCTGTCGAGAAACACCTTTTCTCCACAGACCAGACTTGGGCATCCGCCGGCGGCTGGGGCAGGTGTGCGGTGCGTGGCACAGAGAGAAGGGGATGGGGGGGATGCTCAGCCCCATCCAGAAGTTCAAAATGCAACCCCAACATCGCTTTTCAGAGGTTGCTCTAAATCCAAAGCAAACCCTCTGTTTGTAGCATCAAGCTTTAAAGCACAAACCCTAACACTTCATATTCCAGAAAGAAAACAGAAAGTCCTGGGGGTTACTATTGTGTTTTTCAGCTCCCATGACTTCAAGCCAATTTCATGAACATTGGCAGCCTTTTGACTTATTGGGCATCGCTTAGACGTGGTTTTATTTCTGACTATTTCTGAAGGGCTACATAGTGCTTTTGTTTTCCTTCCTTCAACCTGGATTTTTATGTTTTTGTGGATTTTAAAGGAAATTTACAGCAGCGCTGAGCTACTGCTTTTTGAAGTGGTGGATTCAGGGAGAAGGGAGCATGAAAGTGTAGTTTGTGTTGGCAATCTGCATCCTACTTTAAAATGCAAGTCCGGCTGACGTTTTGAAGTTCTACCAAAGACAAAATGTTAGAAACCTGTAGCATGACATGAAAGTAACTAGAAATATACACAAATCCAAAACAGAAATTATAAGTATGAAAGACAAAAAGCATTCCTTGAGGAGGGCTCCCCGGGTTACTGCCAATCTTCCAGCTGTGCCATGAGCTGCCACTGCTGCACCCTTATCCTCCAGCTTCAGGCTGAGACCTCTCTTTATAAGATGGTTTTCACCAGTATTGATTAATTACTGGGCTTTGTGGGACCCATTTGTGTCTGGGAGCCAGAGCTCATAAAATCATCTTGTTTTCAAACAACGATGATGCCTAAGCAGTAAACTTCACGCTCACTCCCCAAAATATTGGGGTAGAATACTATTCTTGTGGGGTTTACCATTAAACTGACAGAACTGAGGGCTAAGGGGTTTTTTGCACTATTAAAGTTAATGTGACCATAGTGGAAGGGTAAATGAGCTCCAGTCCAGGCTGCCCATTGGCTGAGGCTCTCAAAGTTCAGGATTTTCAGAATTAGGATCTCCAGACAGTTCCTTGCAGGCAATGGGTGGAAAAATGAAAGTGTCCCTGGGAGTATTCCTGTGCAGCTGGCGGTCGAAACACATTAATTGGTGATGCACCAGATTTTGATTTGGAGGACCCTCTCACAGCTGAAATCCATGAAATCTAATGCAGGTTTTCCAGCGGAAGATGAAATGGGAATGAAAGCAGTGGGCTTGTTTACTGAGATTGTCACAAAAGAAAGGAGGATGCATCATGTCGCCTGGCCATCCCAGGGACAACACATAAAGGGTGGCGAACTCTCCTCCTGCCTGTCTGAAAACACCCTGCACCTTCTGAGCACCTCTCCCAACCCCTCTGTGCGTCTGAGCCCTGCTTCTAGCACAGGTGAGAAGAGGTTCTCATTGCAAGCTCCTGAGCAGCACCAGGCTATGTCTGATGCAGGAGGAACTGCTCCTGCTGGTGAGAGCATAAGCTGTTTATCTGGCACCGGTAGCATCAGATAAACTGAACTGAGTCCTAATATCGGTATGGATGACAAGAAATATGCATTAAGACTTAGGAATTTTGCATTAGAAATTCTGTTTGTGAGGTCTCAGGTTAGTGAGAAGAGTCTGAGTGATTTTATATGGTTGGAACAGTGTGATACTGCTTCTTTGGAACAGCCTTTTAAAAAACGATGCTTTTTTCTGAAAGTGCAGTGGGTACAGGTCTCTGGAAGGTTGCTCATGTTAAATATGGCTGCCATAATAGTCAGTGGGCTTGTGCTAAACAAGCAAAACAACAAAAAGCAAACTACTCATTAGTAATTAGAGTAGAAACTCTTTGTTCTTCCTGCATGTAGGCAGAGCACTGTGGCTCTGAGAGGGTCAGCCAAAGGGAGGGTCGCTTGAATCTGTAGGTCTTGTGTTTATATGTGTAAAATATTTTGTGGATCCAATTTGTAGGGTGCCGAGAAGGTAGATACCTTGCCGGTCCGTTGCACTTATTTAAATTAAAAAAATTGGAATTTAATGCTTTTTTTTTGTGGGGGGCAATGGTTTGTGTTCTCTCTGTTACCTTCATATTCAAAGGAATGGGAATGATCTCCCTGTGTTTCCTTGGAAAACATGGCTCCTGAAACTGCAAGTCAAACCTTCCCAGGTTGGTAGCAAAATAGCAATTTGTTTTGCAGAGCAAGGCTTTATAGTTGTTTGTTGTAATTGGCACATGAAGATGTGACAGAAAGGCTCTTGCCAATTTATCCGGTTCCTGCAATTTTCTCCCGCGCGCTGATTGCCAGCAAAGTGCGGTGGTACCTTCATTAGCTACCTTTGAACTTTCCCGGGTGGAAGTGAGAAAGCAATCACTGTGTGTGGTGGGAGGAGGGGAAGGAAGGAGCTCTGTTTTCTTTTCATAATATTTCAGACAGCGGCCCAGAAGCGAGGGTGGGAGTTACATTTTCCCCCCTCCTGTTTCTGGCCACAGACCGAATGCAAGATCCTGAATGCACCCGCAAATCCTAAATTGCTGTGTCCCATTACTGTGGGAGCAACATGCAGGGAAGGACCTTGGTGCACCTGCAATGGCTGTGGAACACTCCGAGGCAGCAGGAGGATGGAAACATGCCTCCTGGAAGGTCTGAGAAGGACCAGACCAACACTATCCATCTGTGTAAAGGCTCGATGGATTGAAAACTGGATTTTCTTCATGTTTATTAGTGCTGCTCTAGGCTTTGCATTCTGCCCAAAGGAAATCTTCAGGCCTTCAGGCTGATTTTTCTTTCTAGCTCATTGTAGTCTCCAAACGTGAAGTATCTTGTAGAGACAATACCTGTCTGAGGAGAGAGCCGGCGAGCTCTTCAACTGAGGTGATGGAGTTGCCTTGCCAAGGAGCGCTGTGCTTTGGAAACCAGAGGTTTTGTAGAGTTAAACCGGAGCTGGACCTGGGGCCCTTGTGCTGGCAGAAGCTCCACTGAGGCAGGTGGGAGTGCTGTCTGAAAAGGTGCTCAAGAAGTTGACTCTAGACATGACTTGATGATGGGAATGGATAGAAGGACAGGTGGGTGCTGGGTGAACTGAGATGTCTCTTGTGGGGGAGGACCAACCACCCCAGGTGAGGCACTCTGTGAAGCTGGTCTGGCATCTCAGTGCTGCGCTGAAGTGTTACCCTCAGGAAGGTTGTTGAATAATTTAGGCAGATTTATTTTATTTTTGGGGTTCCTTATCCTTCCATGTTTTCTCATCTTCCTGCCTCAGCTCCTGACTGAGGATCAGACAATTAATTGCGGAGCCCAGGGAGGTTCAGGGAAAGCCCTAGGCTGCTCTGGGTCTGGGAACCTTCTGCAGTGCTGGCTGCTGTCAGGCTCTCCCCAGCTCTGCTATTGATCCCCCACCAGTGGAAATCATCAGAATTAATAAAAAACACAGCCAAAACCGAGGTGGGCACCCAGATCTTGCTTTAGACCTTTACAGTGGCTCTTCCACTGTGGTTTTTCAGATATTAGTTTCGTGTGTTGCCAAAGAAGCAGTTCTCCACCAGCTGCAGATGAGCGCCTCACTCCAGGGTGCCCCTGGTGCCCCCCATCCTGTTCCTCCCCCCATCCTTGTCCCCTGATCCTGAGCCTTGGACCGGTGTGGGCTCAGCAAGTGCTCATGAAAGCAGCTGCTGTTTCTAGGGCAATACGGACGCTCTGGAAGGAGGGCGCTGGGGCAAGGAGGAGGGAGGTAGGTTTGTTTCCCTCCACGCTGGTGGCTGCAGGCTGCCCAGAGCGCTCCTGCTCCTCCTGCAGCAACGAGCTCCGCGTTCCCTTATGCTCACAACCATCAGCCATATGCTCCATCAGCCATATGCTCAGCGCCGCTGTGTGACGAGCAGCATTCCCCGCACAATTAACTGCTGGAGAGGCTCAAAAGACATAGGGGAGAGGGCTCTGCTGCAGCCAGGGAAGGGTTTGCTGGTGTCCGTGGCCTTGCTGGTCCACCTTGGTGGCTGGGGAAGCTCAGCCCAGGGCTTCTCCTGGTGGAGTGGGTGCTTTGGCATGGTACAAGCCTGATTCTCACGACAGGGATGAAGCCCCTGACCCACAGCTATGTTCCTGTGTGTGTGGACACTGCAGTGACCACTGCCACCTTTTGCCCCAGCCCTCCCTGTCTTCACTCTCCAGGGACGCACAGCTCCTCTGGCGCTGCTCCTCCTGCTTTCCTTGCGACTTGGTTGACTCAGAGGGGCGATTTGTGGAAGTGGCTGGCAGACAAGAGGAACAGCCACTGAAGGAGCTGGGCCAGGGACAGAGCCCTGGAAGAGGCTGCCCAGACAGGGTGTGTGGTCTCCTTCTCTAGCAACATTCAAACCCTGCCTGGACACGTTCCTGCCCTGGGTGACCCTGCTCTGGCAGGGGGTTGGATGAGATGGTCTCCAGAGGTCCCTTCTAACCCCACATCATTCTGTGATTCTGTAGTTCACAGCAAACAGCCTCACACTTCGCTCTCAGCTCTGTCCCCCGTGCCGGTGGGGGCAGCCCTGGGGGGGCTACAGGCAAAACGCTGCCTGGGGCTGCAGGGTAGGTGTCCTGGCACTGACTCTCACCAGAGGCACCAACCTCTTTATTTCTGTTTGCCAAGACGTTATGGGCATCCTTCAGCCCCCTACCTTCTTGCAATGTGACAGACACGATGTGCTTCGTATGCGCTGATCATTTGCCTTGATGTCACCACGTGGCATAGAGCAGGGCTCTGAGGGACCTGTCCTCTCTGCTGGCCTGGCACCAGCTCCTTTGCTGGGCTTTTGGGGGCAAGATGTAAAACTTTACCTGGCGTCCTGCCCCCTTTAACTCGGCAGACACAAATCCCACTCTTTATGCAGCCTGTGAATGCAGCCAAGTGTCATTTTGCAGTTGGAAAGCTTCTACACGTACTTGTTAAATGGTTTTAAAGGGTATTTATCTGTAGCATTAAAATGTGTAATTAAACTACAGAGAAGATCCTACCTGCTGGTCCCTGAAGGCGAGTGTCTTTTTTCAGGGTGTGAGCAAAGGCTGTATCTGCTGCTGCTTGTAAATGCGTGAACCGGCTGTGGGACTAATCCAGAACCTCTGAAACGAAAGGGAGACATGGCAAAGGCTCTGGGGACCAAGAGCTCTGGCTCTGATGATGGCTTGGCACGACCTGAGGAGCAGGGCCCCATGGTAGGAATCCCTGAGCTGGTGATCTGGTGGTAAAAGCATCACCGAGGGGAGGAACCTCAGTGACATTTGAGACAGCAGAGTTGTGGCTGCCCCATCCCTGGAGGGGTTCAAGGCCAGGCTGGATGGGGCTTTGAGCAACCTGGTCTGGTGGGAGGCGTCCCTGCCCGGGGCAGGGGGGGTGGGACTGGATGATCTTTAAGGTCCCTTCGGAATCAAACCGTCTGTGATTTGTGGAGCTAGAGGAGTGGCGGAGCAGTCTGGCTGTTTTTTTGGGCACCGTTAGCCTGCTTTACTGAGGAGGCCACTTGCTGGTGGAGGGGCAGAAGCCGGCTCCCACCACTGAGGACCCCGTCCCTCCAAGGATGCTCACCTGGGGGCATGAGCAGGGGCCGGGGCTACCGGCCTTAAAGGCTGCAGCAGTCTTTCCAAAGGGAAAAATACCAAACAACTTTACGGAGAAATCACATTGCAGATTCAGAAAGAGTTGGAAAGTTAAAACTGCTTCTTCGAAACTCTTTTGTCCTGGCTGTCAGGCAGGCGGCAGATAACCCGAGCCCTCGCTGCCACCGTCAGCATTATAAAGGAGATCTTTACATGGGGATAAAGTGTTCTTCAGCAGTTTTGCGAGAGTATCAGGCACAAACAGACGGCTCAATACCCAGCGTGAATGCTTTTTGAATACATTTTGGTCTGGAATAAATGTCTGGCTGTGGTTTCTGCTGCAAGAGGCTCCGAGCGCCTTAAAAATGAACAACAACAAAAAAAAGCAGTTATATAACATGTTTTATTAACAGCACATCAAGTTGTTTGGCAAGTAATAAATTGCATGTCACTGTGTTGCCACGATGTAGTTACCGTGATAAAAGTTCACGGATGGCTTCAACTGTCTTCAGGGTTTCATTTTTTGTTACCTTGTGCCCTCGATGTAGAACCATAGAATCACAGAATGGTTTGGGTGGGAAGGGACCTCAAAGACCATCCAGTGCCACCCCCTGCCCTGGGCAGGGACACCTCCCACCAGACCAGGTTGCTCAAAGCCCCCTCCAACCCGGCCTTGAAGCCCTCCAGGGATGGGGCAGCCACAGCTTCTCTGGGCAACCTGGGCTAGGGTCTCACCACCTTCAGGGGTGCCTGTCTCCCCCCACCCACCACAGCCTGCCCAGGGATGGATGTCCCCACCTCTGTGTCTGCTGGAAGTGGCTGGTTCAGAAGGTTGGGGTCATCAGCATGGCATCTGGCTGGAGAGGACATGACTCATAAGAGACACCATCAAATTCAAGTGCAACGGAGGGGTTGCTTTACTACAGTATTTGGAGTCAAGCAATGGTTTTAGGGAAGCTTTTGTTGGTTGTTAGCAATGGGACAGGGTGTGTGCTCACTGGTTGCTCTTTTCTTTCATAATAAAATTTATTACTGATACTTGATACTCTTGGTGACTGGACTCTGCTCCACAAAGTGAGTAGCTTGTGCAGGAGGTGAGATGATGGTGACTTCTTCTGTAGATGAGCAGACAAATATATCACTTTACTCTTCCACCCACAAGGTTGTTGAGGCTTTTGCTGCTTGCCTGGGTTATAACTTGCTGTAATTATGAGAGTGCCCAATTATTAGATAATAAATACCCATTTACCTCCTCCTTAGGAAGATGCAAACATGGCTTGCAGGCTGAGGAGCAATCATTTCCCTGAAGTCTCATGGTGGATGTGCTGGAGGCGGAAAGTGGCTCTCTGCTGCCCGAGTCCCCGGCCGGTGCCTCAGTGATGAATTATCCCTCCCCCAAGCTTTATTTTTGGATAGCAGAAATAACAAAAACACTGAAAGCTTACTAGGGATAAATATTTTTAAATATCTCCATCAGATGTTTCTGACCCCACATTCCTGGGGGCTAGCACATGCGGAGGCGTCCCTGCTTCCTCCCCGCCGCACATTTACTCTCACCGCAGCCAGTTTCAGCCGTAGCCTCGTCTGCAGTAGCTGGCTGAGCCCTGAAGGGAGAAGGAGGCTGAGTGTCTTTGGCGTTTTAGAATAATGTGCCTTTTTTCATCTCGCCTAATTTAATGTGTGGTTCAGATGTTCCTGTCGGAGAGCAGTGATAGATCTTGCCTCTGCTGCGTGAGTGCTGCGCGGTCTGTGCTGCTCCGAGAGGAGCTTGTAGCTGTTCATGCCCTGAAATAAAATATGAGTGTGTTTAAATTCTCCCCTTTACATTTTGCACAGCAGTTATTAGTGAAACCAATGTATTTTTTGGCAGTCTTTGCTATTACTTTGTGACTATTTGTGTTTAACTAATGGCCTTTCTTTCCCCCCCCAAATTCTTCTGATGTTCTGAGGCTTCAACAATATTCAAACCAGCAGTTTGCTGTAACGGCACGGCCTCATTAGGTTGATGCATTTGAACGTACATACTAATGAGGCTGCCATAAGAGGAAGGATACTTTATTTTGTTCTTCCCTGGGGTTGCCACTTGAAATAAGACCAACTGCCAGTCGCGGGGGTGGGTTCCAGAGGGAGCCCGAGGAGGAGAGGGGGAAAAGGTACCGGGGGGCGTGTGGGGCTCCAGAGAAGATGCTTGTCCGCGGGAGCAGCGCTTCTCCCTCCTCTGCCCACCCAACCGTCCGCTCTGCAGAAAAACGAATGGCTCAGGTAGCATTCCTAAATTCCTAATTAACTCCAAGTCCATAATTTCCGAGCGTGGGTAGATGAACTGCTGCTCAGCTCAGCGAGCACTAAAAATAGAGCTGCAGAGAAACCCCATGCCAGCTCGCGAGCTCTGTTACATTAAATGTTTAATTAACAAAATTTTACTGCATTACTTGTGGCTGTTTCTTCAGTCTATTGCTGTGTTTCATGAATGATACTAAGAAGCGTGTGCTTGTTTTGTCGTGTTTGTCATAAACCTTAAATTAGATTTCTTTTTTTGTGGAGCAGACAACATTGATGATATTTTTTTTTTTTTGTAATGGGCTCTGGAAAAGGTTTTTCTTTCTTTCTTTCTCATTATAATGGAACTGTCTATTTCTTTTGAGGCATTGACTGTATAAATCTAAAAGCTCTCATAATGCCTCATTTCAGCTTTAATAGTCATCCCAATTTTTTTTTTTTTCTTTTTTGTTTGGAAAATTCAAGCGATATAGAATAGCAATTGCTGTATGTGTGCGTGAGCGGTGTCACCAGCCCCTCGCTGCCCGTCGGGAGCTGGCACAGGCAAGGCCAAGGCTATTCTGGGGGCACCCGCTCCCTCCCATTTCTTCTGCTTGACCCCGTGCTGGGGCAGGGGCATTGACTTTTAAGTCAATGGCACAGGGACAAGCAACCATGGCTCAGACAGCAAGAAATTCCTTAGCTGAAGCCTGTTGCTTTGGAAAGACATGCTTTGGGTTGGACTTTTGGATATGAGCAGAGTAAAATGAGGAACTACCCAAAGGGGGCCTACGGGAAAGCTGGGGAGGGACTTTTTACAAGGGCTTGTAGTGATAGGATGAGGGGCAATGGCTTCAAACTGGAAAAGGGTAGATTATATTAGATCTCAGGAGGGAATTCTTTGCTACGAGGGTGGTGAGAGCCTGGCCCAGGTTGCCCAGAGAAGCTGTGGCTGCCCCATCCCTGGAGGGGTTTCAAGGCCAGGTTGGAGGGGGCTTGGAGCAACCTGGTCTGGTGGGAGGTGTCCCTGCTCAGGGCAGGGGGTTGGGATGAGATGGTCTTTAAGGTCCCTTCCAACCCAAACCACTCTATGATTCTAACTGAGGCTAGAGAGAAAGCTGAAATTTGGTTGTGTTTGGTTGAAATTTAGATATAAATCTGTACCCGAGCCATTGGAAGTCTCCTCCTTTCTCCTGGTTTTCCAGGTTTTTTTTTTTCAAAAAATATAGAGGACTCCTGCTTATAGCTAAAGAATGATTATTCACTAATGATAAATATGGCCCTTAAAAAGGCTGATCTTAATAAATAAAAAGCTTGGGCTATATATACCCAGCTGGCCTCCTGGAGGCACCAACTTTCTTGCAGTTGGGCCAGTGAACACAGCAGTGGCACAGCCAGGGTGGCCACCTGTCCCCCTGGCTCCCCCAGAGCTGCACCAATGGAGATGCTGCTCTACTTGAGGGGGATAAACTGCTGGAGATCTTCTTGTAAAGGTCACAGCACAGCTCGGCGCCAGCTCCTCTTTTCACCCTGGCCTGGATCAGGTCTTGCGGTTTTGGGTTCTTTGCCCATTTCCCGTGTCCCTTGGCTGTGTGGCTGGGTGGGTGCTTGCTGGTGACACCTCCACCTGCGAGGTCAGCAACTCCTCTGGGCATTTTTTACGAAAGGAAGGTTTTGCTGTTGCTGTTGATCCTTCCTCTAACGGGCTTTCCTTTGCAGGTGAGAGGCGATTGAAATCCTCTGCATGACAGGCTCAGAGCTGGGTTTGCTGTGGAAGCCGGAGATGAGTTACCTCCCCGTAAGAGCATTCCTCACCTACTAGAGGTTTTCTCCCTACGGCAGTGATTTCAGCTTGACGCCCTAATTGTGTGGGTTTGGGGCACAACTGAAGCATCAGTGTTCAGAGTGGCAGGCATGGAGATGCTGCCCATTCCTCATTCTGCAGAATTCAACCCAGAGCACTTCTTTTTAACTAGATCTCTTATTTTATTTTATTTTATTTTATTTTATTTTATTTTATTTTATTTTATTTTATTTTATTTTATTTTATCAATTGGTATAGCTGGCAGAACTAGTGAAATGCATCAGTGAAAGAGATGACTTCTTCCTGCAGCCTGCCTCTCTTGTGGAGCAAAAAATATGTCCTCCGCTTTCTATAGGATTTTGACCACAAACAGAGTGCAGCTTCAGTGGGGACTTACCTTAATGCACAGCAATCAATATTTTCTTTTTTTCTTTCCCTTTTTTTTTTTAATTGCATCATTTCTGACTCTGTTATGTACAGTTAAAAACCTGCTTGAGAACGTAATTTTTTGTTCTGATAATTATGGCATTATTATGTTGATCTTCACCTGGCCGTGAAGCCTGAGTACTTGTCCCTGTTCCTGAGAAGGATCCCCCCATTGCCAGGAAAGATGAGGGCAATAGTGGACAGGATTCACCCCCCCACACTCAGCACCCTGTGAAGCTCTTACAGGTGCATGGTCTGTAGGAGCTGTCACTGTCACTCTGCAGGGCTGTTTAATTGCTCATGGGGTTCTCATGGATGTCCTGGCTGGCTAAACCTGCCGAAGTCCTCACTGCTGCCCCCCCCAACATGGCTGGTTCCTGCTATGGGCACCAGTCTCTTTTGTACGCCAGGATACCCAAAACCATGGGTATCATTGTGTCATGCCATACCTCCCACAGTATGGGTGGAGGACACGGAGATGTTGTTGTCCCAAAGCATGTGAATTAGGCTCGGTTGGACACACCTTGTCCCTGCTGGCACCCCTGGACCCGGGACAAGCAGTATCTCTGCACCCATGGAGCTGGTAGGTGCTGCACTCACAGCCAGACGTGGTGGAGACCAATCCCCTAGTTTGTGTACGGACATAAACTGCGTGAGTTTGAGCCCAGTAACACACAGTTTTGCCATTTTTAGATAACGTTCTCAAAAAACCCAAGATGTCATCCTAGGACATGACCTACCCCTTTGACAGCAGTGGTCTGTCTTCCCTGTAGGAAGGAGATGGGGCTTTGGTAGATGCTCTCTCCACTTGTGCTTCCACGCTAGTCGGGACCGCTTTTGCAGAAGAGGTGGTGACACAGGAGGCTCCTTCCAACCCAAACCATTCCGTGATACGAAATATATTAATGAAATAATGCTCTCGCTGCCTTGGCCGTGGGTGCCACCCCACCAGTCCCTGATGGATGTGGCTGCAGCCCAGCAGCACGTGCCCTGGTAAAGGGATTTTTCTTCCAGTGCCTGTCCCATATTTTCCTTTTCTTGTTGCAGGAACTGAACAGCAAACACAGATGTGCCCAGCGGTCCTGCAGTGGGTCTGCCTCCCTCGGCAGTGCCCGAGTCCTGGGGGCCGGCCTCGCCGTTGTGGGGTGCTGGGTTTGTTAAGACAGCGACACACACCAGCTTGCAGCTCAAACGCAACATCTGCTTTGCTGATGAGCTTCTGAACAGCCATTAGCTTTACAGATGCCGCAAATCTGCTGATTGTTTTGATCCATCTTTACTTGTTACACCTCATTAGACTGGAGCGGCGGAGCAGAACCGGCAGCGGAGTGAGACGGAGGGACCGGCTGGGGAGGGATGCCCGCCCCGGCTCTCAGGTGGGCAGGTAGGGGTGATGCTGAGGAGACCTTAGGAGAAAACACATCAAGCTTATTAAATGCTACACTGAAAGGTAAACCCGGTTCTAACTCAAGTTTCAGTCCTGGTGTAATTAATACAAATTATGAGACTTAGCCATTTCCATCTTCAAAGGCCTTTATGGATAAATTTATTCTCGTGGCATCTTTGTGAGGAAAATATCTTTATCATGGGGAAACTGAAGAAGCGATTTTTAAGTGCCTTGCTGAGGCCAAGAAGGACCTGTGCCAGCCCAGAGGGATGCTCCACAGCCTTGTAGGGATGTCTCAGCTGGCTGCAGAGCAATCCATGTCCTCGAAACCTGTTGCTACTTCCATGGGTTGAAGCAGCTGCAGATATGGCTTCAGGAGTAATGGGACATATAAGTGATTCCCGGGGTGCTGAGCAAGCTGGTGGTGGCTGCACACCAGTAAGGAACTGGTCCTGGTCCCTAGATGACCAGCCAGGGACCTGGCAAACCTGGTTTTAGGGTGAGTTTCTGGTTGCTTTGTTGTAGCAATGCCAGTGGAGGCTGCCAAAGGAATTGCAAAGCAGAAACGTCGGGGGCAATGGTTCACCCCAGACGGCAAGGTCCAAGGGGTCAGTGGTACCTGGCCTCTGAAGAAGGACTGTTTTTTTCTCTAAGACATTGCCAGATACATGGTGTTCTGTCTGTTTGTGCTGGGAAGCCCGTCCCTGCTGGGGGTACGATGGAGGTGGGGGCTGCAGGCACTGGGGATGGGTCAGATGAGCTCTAGGGGCAGACAAGTGACAAAAATTAACTTGCTGGGCAAGAAAAGAGGTGAGTGCTGGGCAGGGTTATGGCTTGAAGGAGTCTTATCTTAGGGGATGCAGTGGCTGCAGTGTCTGATGGCGCTCGGGCTATGCAGGGGTTTATGAAAAAGATTTTATATTTTTTTTTTCCTATTATTTCGCATTGCTCCTTTTTAAAGCACACATTGCTTTAAACTAACATGCTGCATTATAATGTGTGGCGGGTATTGCAAGCCGTATTACAGATGCATTTTACGATAGAGTTGATTCCTACAAGCTAAAAAAATCCATTAATCCATCATTGCTACAAGGGGGCTGAGACGTGCCCTCCTTTCTCTGCACAGAGGATACCGATTTATTTTCCCTTGGCCTTGTTCCAACTGCTTTGAATCCCTGTGGCATAAAAAGAAAATCTACTTTATTCTCTTCCTACTTGTGCTGCATATCCCGAAGGAAACAGCATAACAGAGTCTGGTGATAAGAGACTGTCTTATGTATAACTGGCCGTACCTTGGTGCCGCAGTTTGGGCAAATTTTGGCTTCTTTAACCACCCCAGGGGTCAGCGATGCCCTGGGGCCAGAAATCTATGGACACATTGTGACACATGGATCGTCACACCTAAGGTAGTAATCACAAAAGCCATGAGCTGGTGCATCAGTCTTAGGCTGTATTTTTCTTCATTTTGCAGAAGTAATTGCATGTTTTAATGAGTTTTCTGATGATTAGAGGATGACCTCCATGCTGGGGCTCCTGGCCATCCCATGGGGCGCTGGGTGAGCTGCAGCCATGGAGAGCCGGTGCACGTGAACTGAAGAGCTGATCCCAATCAGCCTCACGGGGATGGGAAGGATAATTAACATCTCCAAGCTTTTGTTAAGCTCTTCAAGATGAAAGGAGTCAGCTACTTATTCCACTGCTTTTTTCCTTGAGCACTCCTGAATGTCCGTGCCATGACCATACCACTGAAAGGAGATGTAGCGTAATGACAAGAAATCACCTTCTCTGTCCATGTTGATCCTACAGAGCCACATCCCGTCGGCAGGACCAGAGATGGCACCTCCTGCTGATGGTCACCAGGGCTGCCAGCCTGCATCCTAAGGAGACACCAGTGGATGACATGCACCGCACCATCGTGGGGTGCCCACTGATGGTGCACTGGAAGGTAATCAGTACACCTGAAAAATAAACTGATCAAAGCCTTTTTCAACAGTGAAGAGAACTCAAGCTTGGGTACTTCATGCTGCTCTGTGCTCCCTTGTGAAAGCTGACAGCTGAAAAACCACCTCTAATTCCAAGTGCATCCTTTTCCGGGGTCTCCACATCTGCGTTAATGCTTAGTGCTGAGGCTGGTTTTCTCGGCGAGTGCCTCTAGAGCTCATCAGCTGGTGGAGTTTATTTGCGATGATAGTACTTTCTTCCCGTGAGACAGTATGGGTTTTTATTTGTAGGCTTGCTCCAGTAAAATGCTTACAGATTACTATTTTAAATACTCTCAGCCTGGCTTCTTGTACTTATTTTGTTTTAAATACACATGTATTCTGCAGATAACATGGAGGAATTCAGCTTGTTTCATTTGAAGTGAAAGGAAGGCACATCGGAGAGGCACAATCTGTGCTCAGAAGTAATGAACTCTCTGTGAGGGAGGACAGCTTGTTTCCTCCTTTGAAATTTATTTATTTATTTGCCTGTTTGCACGATGGCAGATAGATATTGGAGTGTGCCGGACTCTGTCTCCCAGGGTAGGTGGAGAAGCCATCGAACACTCCTAAACAAGTGCTGGTTGTGGAATCACGTAGGAGTGGAAGGAAACGTGGTCCCAGGTCCTGAGCTGGGAGAAGGTTGCTCTCTGAGCTGGACCAGCAGCCCGAGCGTCCTACCCGTGTCCCATAAAAAATAATTTGCCTAAACCAAGTTCAAACGGAGAGCTTCTCCCCTGCTATGAGGCTAAAAGGATGGCTTAATTAGATGAGCAAAGCAAGAACTGACAGAGGATATGACTGCTTTGGAGAAATGCATTGGGGGCTGGACACCAGGGAGGGACGGGAAATATTTATCCTGAAGGACAGCGCCGGCACAAGGACAAGTGGATTTAACATTTCTATGGATAAATTTAGGATGGAAAGTAGAAGACAGTTTCTGACAGTCAGTAAAACAAATTATAGAGTAGTTCCCAACAGGACATAAGGAAAAAAGGATGCATTTTATTTTAAGATGGAGTTTAGCAGTTAATGAAAAAAAATGTAATGTGATCCCATGGGAATATATTAAATGTTCTAGATGGGTCTTATGTCTTTGCACAGGAGACTGACCGGGCATTTACCATGAATGGTCACGGGGGCCTAGGGAAATTAAAATATATGATAACTACCCTGTATGCGCCAAGTTAAAATTTTCCCAAAGACAATATTTTATTGAGTAATTATTCTCAAAAGCAGCTTGCAGTATAGCTAAAATATACTCAATGCTCTTCAATATTACACTTCCTTCTTCCTGTGTTTATTTTTCCATACATGAACTTTATTATTTGAATAATAAATATACTTTGCTATACACAAACATTGAAAATGCCATATTAAAAGAAGACCGAATATTTAACTGAAGTTTAAACTTGTCGTTCAATGATCTGATAATAAATGTCATAAGTTATTCAACTTTTAAATTAAATCTCTGAGCAAATGTTTTGAAAGGAGGTGCTGATTTTTCTGTGTGCACTGCTTTATTTGCTGAAAAATTTCAATAACTAATTCCTAGCACTTCTGCAAAAAAACCACTGAATCAAGATTTTCCATTGACAAGTTGATCTAGTAATACAGGTTGATGAAGATGGTCTGATACCTTGAATATTGAGTTATTTCCCAGCGTTCTATTTTTCTTGCTTTGAAATTGTCTCTACTTACTCTCTAAAAAGCCATTTTTATTGTGATGGGACTTTATTGTCACATAATTTTGCAGGTTATTTACTGTGAATGAGAAAAGAATGAGTTTTAAAGGGATGTGATGGACAAATGATGTATACCTCTCCTGCCTACTATTTTTCTTTCAGTTATAGGTAATAAATTCCTTCTTCTAAGGCAAAGAAAATTCTACAGTAAGGGACAAAGCCCAAGAGCCCTTCTCTGAGGAGCCCTCAGTGCAGCAGCACCTACAGGCAGGAGGAACGTCTGGGCTGTAGAAATCAGGCCAGTTCTGTATTCACGTCTTCTGCACCCAATTTTTCGGTGGTAAAATATTTGTGGCTCTTTCTCCAGCTGAGAGGAAGGGCACAGAGATCCACTGCCGTTAACTGCAGACGTTAAATAAGGATCTCTCTGTAAGCCAGAGCCAAGTCTGAGAAGGCAGCAGGAGCCCAGCAAGAAGCACTGGGTTGCCTTTCCTGACCCACCACTCATCAGCTCCTTTTATCTGCTTGGGCTCACACGTCCTGGATCAAGGAGGCAATTTCCTTTACAGCAGCCCGGGATGTACCAGGCTCGGTAAGCCAGCAGTCATCTTTGTTTTCAGCATCAGTGTACTACAAAGGGAGAAGAAAAAAGAACAATTTAATAACGTTTCTTTTCCATGGGCGGCTAAGCCTCGGCATGCTTTCTGTTCCTCAGCCCGCACGGCTTATCCCATCGGATGTGGGGAAGCTTCTGAGCGAAAAGGTGAGTTGAAATATGAAAGCCCTGAAAGGAAGCCTAAAAAGAGGAAAAGTTCTCCCTTTTACCCCCTCTAAAATACATAAGAAATGTGCTCAAAGCAATGCATTGTTGTCTCCCTGGCTGCGAACCACCCCAGGGTCCCTCTTATTTCTAGTCTGCACGTTGCAGAATTAAATAGACTCTCTATTGGGGGGGGAAAAAAAAAAAGGAGCATAGAAAAGACCGCTTTCAGACTTAAAAACTTGTTTTCTATTCAGCATGCTATAGCACTGAACAATTCTTATTCCTTTTTTTTTGCTGTGGCAGCAGAAAATACCTTGGCAGTACTTCTTCTCCTCTGGAGTTAATATTGCAGTCCTGGAGCCACTCTCAGGCGTCTCCCACAGCCCATGAAGGGCCCCATCCCCACTGCGAAAGGCTGGCAGCAGTTCTAGGCTTCCTCTCTCAGCCCAGGACTAGTCCCGTTTGCCCATGCTGGGTTTTGGTAGGATGGAGCCTGGTAGCATCCCCGCGTGTCACTGGTCCAGGGCAGGGGCTGCCTGGTCACCGGTGTCACCTTAATCAAAGCTCCAGTGACATCCCATAACCGTTATTTTTATGGTACTTGACATTTACATGTTTTTTCTCTTCCAATGTTGCGTCCATGTATGAAGTACCAAGCTGGCCAGTGTGAGAGCTTGAGATAAGCCTCATCCTCCTCCTACAGCAGTGAATTCAGAGCCTCGGTTCACAGCCTCTCCCAAATACGCAGACTTTTAACGGGTATTTAATTTCTTCTGTCTTCAGATAACTTGTGGGTTTTTGGAGTTTGCAGAGGGTTGATTTGGAAGACAGGCATGTGGCTACCTCACTGGCTGCAGGCACCCTTTTCTGGGACAGCTCTTGTCCTGCACCCTCCCTTCCTGCTGACTTTTCCAAAGGTAGAGAAAATTGCCAATTCTCAATTGCCTCAGCAAAGTGCAAATCAGACTACACAAGGCACCAGTAAATAGAAAATTGATTTCAGATTGTCTGCTTTGGGGCTGCTGGGTTTCACTTCTCAGAAGTAAGAGAAGGAGCCTTAGATGGATTGATAGCACCAATGATCCCAATCTGCTCCCAGGAAAGGTCACCAGCCCTTGGGAGGGTGCAATTACCGAAGGAGATATGAAGGAAAACTCTGTGGCCTGGTTACTTCAAGTAGAAACATTTGGAAAATGGAAAATAGCACCGGAACAATTCCAACAACTCTGTACTTGCAGACCGAGGGGGCAAAGCACACATCCTCAGGTCCTGGTGGTCAGAAAGATCAATCAGATGGTTGCAGGGTCAAGAGCTAAGCGTCTCTCAGCAAGTGTGACCCTCTGTCTCCATGTGAGCTCAAAAGCCACACTGCATGTTATGGTGGATGTTGGAGTCTGCTTTTCTAGGAACTACGGGACAAACTATAGGCAATAAGAAACATTTTAAACGACTTATTTCACTTATAATAGCATGTGGCACAAAAAATAGCTTGTTTAGTGAGTAGATACAGGCGGCTAAGGAAGAGACACATTTTCATTTTAATATGCGCTCTTCTCAAGGTGAGTTAATAGGGTTTTTTTATAATGACCTAAATAAAACTTCAATTTCTCGTGCCTGTAAAAACTCTGTGTTTTTCATAATTCGTTCAGGTTTGTTATGGGGAAATCAGACACACCACAAGCCACACACTTTGCCATGTCTTCTCTTGCAGTTTCTGCACTGGCAGGAAGATATTTGTACACTGAGAAATGAAGCAAACTGGGACAGCAGTAATGATTTGAGAAGAATTTCCCAAGTATTCTTGGGCTTATCTCTGCCATTAGCTAATTTGAGGCTGGCCGGTTGCCATGGAGATCTGGCTGAGCAGCACTGATGCTCACTGAGACACCGAGGGAGAGAAGGGGGAGCCTGGAGGGTGCAGGATTTTTTTTTCCAATCTTCTGCTGCCAGCCCATGTCTACAGGCACTTTGTGGGTGTACGTGTGCCCTGCTGATAGAGGCTGGGTCATTCTGACCCTCTGGTACCCCCAAGGGCACATCACGAGAGTCCTGCCTGGTCTCCAGGGGTGAATTTGTGAGATGGAGCATCCTCAGCACTTCCTTGGCTCCTTCACTGCCTGGTGGAGGCTCTCCATGGCAGAAGCCCAACAGCAACACAGCTGCCTTGCTCTGAACTGCTAGTCCTTCAGCAAATAGTGGCATCTGGGGTTCCAGATTTTCTCCTTTTTGTGAATCTTAACCCAGTGGTCTCTTCTAAAGCTTTAATTGCATGCTTTCCAGCCATGGAGCCACTGGTAAAGGTGTCTGTTGTCTCCACGGAAGTCAAGTCAGCCACAGAAATGATACCTTCTGGAGGAGGGCATGCCTCTGAGCCGCAGAGCATGCTTGGCTGGCAGAAACATCTAGAATATCCCTTGCAACAGTGGGAAGGAAAAAAAAGAGGAAGAGCAAAACAGTAAATATAAAGCATGGAGGGCAAGCTGGGAGAGACCTGGCAGAATGTCTCTTAGGAAAGGATGGTTAGTTCAAGAGAGAGCTGAGAAATAACCTGATCCTTGCCCCAGGTACCTACATCAGTGCAGGTGTGCTAACAATATGGAGAATTTCCAACTAGGAGATAAATGCCTAACGAGACCTCGTGACTGGTGTGGAAACGAGACGAGTTCTGATCAGAAGCAAAAAATCACTGCAGGACGTGAAGTACCGCAAGACCTTAACAAGAGCTGTAATGGATTGTCCCTCACTGGAAATTAATAAAATCAAGCCCGGATGCTTTCTTAAAAGCTACATGAGAGTCAGTTGAAGGAAGTTAAATGCTTTGTGTTATCCGTGTCCCTTTGGGCACTGTAATTTAAAGTGTTTTTCCCACACTACAGAACACACAGCCCTGAGGAGAAGGACTCGGGGGTGTCGGTGGATGAGAAGCTCAACATGAGCTGGCAACATGCTCTGGCAGCCCAGAGAAGCCCCCGCACCCTGGGCTGCATCCCCAGCAGCGTGGCCAGCAGGTTGAGGGGGGGCGGATTCTGTCCCTCTGCTCTGGGCAGACCCCCCACCCCAGTGTTTCCTCCAGCTCTGGGGCCACCAACATCAGAAGGGGAACATGGGTTTCGTCTGTGCTGCTGTGTCCTTGATCAAGCAGGAGAACTTCTTGTGTAGTGATGTGGCTTGAAGAAAGGTGCAGCAGAGAGGAAGGAGAAAACACGGAAAAGGCAGGATATAAAGCTTGAAATCCCACCATACCTGGGCATCTAGCAGGAGCTGCAGCCTCTGCACCATCTACCCCATCGCCTTCCTATTGAAAAAGTGTGTTTTTTCTCATTGCCAGTGCAGCATTAAATCATGAAATGAGGTGAGGCTGGGCATCCAGGTAGAAGGAGTCCATCTCTCTCCTGTCCAGAACTCTGTGGGGGACTGTTGGTGGGGAGGCAGAGCTCAGGAGCCAACCATTCCCCCAGAGGAACCTGCACTGGAGGGGTGTGACCAGAGCATCCCCTGCCCTGCAAGTGGGACCTCTCCACCGGCCGAGGCACTGTGCCTTAATTGCCTGCTGTTATCACAGCAGCTTTTCACAGAATCAAAGAGTTATCCTGATAAGCACATTCCTGTTGACAATTTGCTTTCATTAAGCTGTGTCTCAGCTGGAGTCACTCTGCAGCGGCCCAGGAAAGGTTTCGATATTCATCTTGGAAAGGCACTGAGATAATACAGGGACTTGCTGACTCAGCCAATTTCGGCTCCCTGGCTAATCTGGCTCGCAGATAAATTACAGAGGATCTTTGAAACATGTCTCATCCTTGCTAATTGATATGCCTCTCAGATGGCTCTGTGCTCAACTGTAGCTAATAAGCATGGTAACCAAGTTGCCTTGTATGGAGATGAGTAATTTGTCCAGCGAATGCCATCAATCTTCTCCGGCCTCTGAACCTGCTGGCGATGCCTGGCTGCTGCGTGATCTTGGTGGATTTGGACCAGAACAAACATTACCTCCTTTCTACATCTGTAACAGCAGAGCACAAGAACAAGAGAGCCTGGCTGTGGTTTTCCATGTGTTCAGACAGGTCCTGTAATGGTCCCAGCTTTTATGGGGCCTATTGCCATACTGCGCACTGTCGTCACCCTGGCGCTGCCATGTCTCCCAGCTGTGCTCACTGAATCATCGAATACCACGTTGGAAGGGACCTCAAGGATCATCTGGTTCAACCTGGGTGGTGTTTGACTGAATTCTCCTCCTGAAAGGCATCTTGCCTGGATTTGAAGAGAGGAACGTGGCTAAAGGATGCTCAGGGTGCCCTCAACATGGAACCATAGAATCACAGAATGGTTTGGGTTGGAAGGGACCTTAAAGCCCATCCAGTGCCACCCCCTGCCCGGGGCAGGGACACCTCCTACCAGACCAGGTTGCTCCAAGCCCCCTCCAACCTGGCCTTGAACCCCTCCAGGGATGGAGCAGCCACAGCTTCTCTGGGCAACCTGGGCCAGACTCTCACCACCCTCACACCAAAGCAGTTCTTCCCCACATCTCAGCTCCATCTCCCCTCTTTCAGTTTAAAATTGTTACCCCTTGTCCTGTCACTACACTCCCTGATAAAGAGTTTCTTACAAGACTTTGCTTCTTCCAGCTGGACATTTTTTGCATCACTTGAGAACACTGGGAAATTACAGAATGTCCTTTCCTCTTCAGGGTTTTTTAATTAACATTTCTATTATCGAGCTTAATTAGCACATCTCTGGCTTCCATCTGGTTTTCTCTGTTACAGCCTGCTGAAGACACTTTGGTATGACATTATGCATCATATCATGAAGAAAAATAAATGAACATCGTTGTGTCCAGATTACACAGCTTGAGCTGAAAGACCAGGCCTTGAGGTCGAGAGGAACCACTCCGTTTAGCTCCTGGTTTGTTTCTGGGTTAAACTGTGGTTATTTCTGATGTGCTGGTCAGAGAAATTGTATGTGCTGTGGGCACTGAGCCAACCCAGCAATGAGGGGAGAGATGCTCAACTGTCCTCTGAGTGCTTGTCTAGACTATTTCCCCTTCAGATGTGCATGAATCTCACCAGTTGCACGTCAACCGATTGCACTTACATCACAAAACCTGCTGCTCCCCGGCTGCGGCAGCACGGAATGGGACGGAGCAACCAATGCTCAATGACCTTTACCCAGTCTCCAAGGAGAAATGGGAGTTGTCAGGTTGATTTCTTTGATCCTAGTGGTTTCTGACTGGTGAGTGTGGGTATCTGCTCCCTGTTCACCCCCCATCAGTGGCAACCAGCCCATGTGGGCCCCAGGGCAGCCAGTTTCTGGCATCCTCGCTCAGCCGACAAGGGAGTCCTCACCCTTTGCTCTATGGGTATCTTCCAGCTTCATCTTCCCCACGGTGCCTCTGGAGTAGGTGCCACCTACTCCACACTGCAAGAAAATTTGTGAGCAGAAGCACTTCTGGTTACTGCAGACACGGGGAATCTGTGAAGAGGGTTGGTGGAGCATCCCCCTTGATCCCCAGCAGCTGCCCTCTTCCAGCCCATCCTCCTCCCACCTCCTCCTGCCCCAAAGGAGACTTTGCTGGTGCTGCCCCTCACATGAGTCCTCTCTTCACACTGCAACACACTTGTGAGTCACCGACTGCATCGTGTAGCATGTTGAGATTTGTGGCAAAATTAGCTGCTTAATACAGTGTTTTCCATTCCCGTTTCTTGGTTGTTTTCTGCTGGGAAAAGGCGGTTCAGAGAGTCCATGTTCTTCTCGTCTCCTTTCCTAGGACGCTGTTGTCAGGAGTTTGGATGGATGAAGCATCACCACGACTTTCTGGAGGGTGTTTCAGCGTGCAGAGTCCTGCTGAGCCCCCACATATTTTAATTCAAAGCGTTCTGGGAGTGCTTGCTCTCTGCTGGCCGGGGGTGGTGGTGACACCATTGGGGAGACCAGGATGCGTACCTGTTTTCTATTCAGGTGCTCCTCTGCAGTCACTGGTGCAGGAATTTACATTTACATTCTTGTAAAATATAACAGTTTGAAAATCTAGCCTTTCCTGTGCTGTAAGTGCCCTTCTCTATTGTTATATACATCTACGTGTGAGTGTCCAGGGATGTAACTACTGAGTCTAGCGGTCCCTAAGGAAGAACCTCCTTACTTCTAGCAGCCTGCTCTCAGGACCCACTATCCGATACATCTGATAGAACTGACGGTTTCACGCAGTAAGTTTTAGCTACTTTATTTGCATTCTGACACCAGGATAAACTTACGGAAATATTTCTTGTCTCTTCAGCAGAAATTAATACGTTTAGCAGTGACATCAAATATTCAGTAGAAACAAGAGAAGCGAAGAACCTTTACACAAGATAAAGCTGTTGGGCTAGATGGCAAAGATAAATCCAGCACAAAAGATATTTCTTATTAAACAGCTGGCCCACATGATTTGTTCCTTGCATTAGTGATGATGCATGGCTCCTATTCACATTAATAGGCAACCATAAAGTATTTTTGTCAGCTGAGTTTTACTCGGAGTTAAATAAAATATTATAGTTTATGACAGATTTAACAACAAGCATCAACTTTACAACATCCTGTTGCTCTTCTATAGCAGACTGAACATATGTTTTTTTTTTAAAACGCCTCTAACATATTGCATAAGCAATAACATTGTTGTGATAACATGACTTTTTAGCTTGATTACACTACAAGATGAGCTTTTAAGCTTTATGAGGATGCCATAAAAGTCAGCAGCGAGATGAAACACCGAAACAGAAAGCAAATACTGTTTTTTGTTGATCTTTAGTAAACAATAAAGGCGTGTTGTTGAGCGTATCAGAAGGTAGATGCAGAGGCTGGAGTAGACATTCCTTGATCGGGGTGGCCGAGTTGCCAGGCTGGACTGGGGAGGATGGTCTGGAGGCGACTGGACCTACTGGACACATTTCCATCATGGCCATCCCCCAGCCAGCAGCTGTTTGGTGCAGGAACTTGGGGATGAGCAGCAGGAACTGGGCAGGTCTGGTACCCATCAGAGAGAAGGCAGGGGACATATCTTATTATTTGTTTTCCTGCACAATCCTGCAAAACTCTCTGAGAAAGCATCCCAGCTCCTCCCAGCTGCTGCTACTGTGCCATCACCATCTCATAAAAGCTTTTTTTAAGGACAAGCTGTACAAAGCAGAGAGCACCTTCCTTGTCCCCGAGAGCAATCGCAGCAGATAAAGGATCTCCAGGTAAAGGGGGTGGTTTTCTTGCTAAGTACCCGACTGCTGCTGAACCAGCTGCTGGGACAAGCCACTGAGGAACAGGATGGATGCTCCATCTCCTGCGGTACTCACATGAAGCACGGTTACACTTTTAGCAGGCATGTTTTAGCTCAGCTTATCAAAAGGCTTTGGAAAAATAAGGAAAATTACAGCCCCTGAGCCCCTGAATAGTGCTGTAACGGGAATTGGAATAAATTACCCAGTGTTCCCTTCTGGCTTTGAGTCTGTAAGGTAAACCAACATTCTTCGATTTTATGTTCTAACTACCTACAAAGGGCTCAACTCGTTATTTTCTAAAGGAAAGTCCAATGAAAGCAGTAGCTGTGAGGTCTGAGGCTGAGCTGGTGCGCGGCTGCTGCCTGGGAAAACCCACACAGGTGAAAGGCTTCTTCCAAGTAGGGTTTTTAATGAAAGGGTTTCCACAATGCAATATCTGCACAAAACACTCGGTACTCTATTAAAGCGTAGGTAAATAGCACACAAAGAGAGCTGCATTGCAGTGCTCTATTTTGTATTTTTTTATATTTCTTTTTTAAATTTCAGAAACGTTTTGATGGAAGACTGTTTTGATGGAAGCTCAGAACTGCACGTCACCTCTCTTCTAGGGGCAATGTTGTTCTGCCTTTTCACTTTTCAGAAACCTTTAAGTAAGTCAAAATCACATTAATGTGTCACTGCAAAACGTTTAAGCTCAGCATAAACATAAAGCATAAAGACCAGGTTGGACGGAGCTTTGGGCAACCTGGTCTGGTACGAGGTGTCCCTGCCCAGGGCAGGGGGTGGCACTGCGTGGGCTTTAAGGTCTCTCCCAACCCAAACCATTCTATGAGTCTATGATTCTGTAGTAAATCATGGTTAATATATAGCCTATTAGTAGGCTTCCTACCCTTGCATTTCAAGCGGAATATTAAATTTTGTGGAGTTCAGAAACAAACTGTTTAATTGCTGGACACAAGATCTATTTTGATCTTTTTCAGGAAAAAAAAAAAAAAGAGTGAAAGCTGTGCTTCATTTGTGATTGGAATTAATAAGATCAAAGCAAAACTTAGCATAAATAAGCAGCATTAGTTCAAAGGAGCATTACCAACAGCCTGTGCTCCTTCCATTTAGAATATCCTTTGCAAAATATTTAAGGAGCATTAAGGATTTTAGTTTTTGACATTCCCTCTTGTTGTATTTCTCTTTGGGATTGTATTATTCTGATTCCATGGCCCAGACACATAGGATAATCAAACAATAATAAAAAGCCATGCTGGCTAAAGAAACGAGGGTGAGTTGTTGGATGACAAGGTTAAAAAAAAAAAAGAAATAAAAGTGGATAAAAGGATTCTGTGGAGTCAGAGAGGAACCTTGGGGAGGGTATGGAGGCGGGTGGAAGTACATATGTTTATCACCCTCATATGGGTAAATGAGAATCAAATCAGTAAAAGAGACTTTATCTTCCAAGGGATAAATAAGACAAAAAAGTTGCAGTAATAATGGCAAGTCAATAATAGTTCAGAGCATGCAGTCCAATGATTTATTTACCTGGCAGTCTGGTGATCAATAGGAGATAATGGTGTTTTGAGTGTTTGGGTAAGCAGGGAGAAGAACATTGTAAAGAATTGTTGTCTTTTTTTTGAGAAAAAGCCCTGAACTGAACACTTGTAAGTCAATTCAGTTTAAATTACAGTGTTTGAAAGAATTAAAAAGGCAGGCTGGAGCTATGTTGTTAATGAAGAGGCCAAACTTCCAGCCGAGCCCTGAATTTCAAATGGACAAATGGAGAAACTCAATGCTTGTAAAGCTTTGTGGTTGGAAGAACTTGAGTAGTTGAATATGGATAAAACTCCAATTTGTTGGAGTCCACAGTGCCCAAACTGTGCAAAATTGGGTCCCACGGTAACAAATGCAAATCCACCTCTGAAACGGATTAGGGATTTAGCAGAAAGTCTTCAATGAATGAAGGACAGAACCAACTGTCAAATCCGTCAGCTCCGAGGTCAGGAAATGTAGGGAGAAATGAGGAGCACCTCAAGACAGGCTCAGCTGCATCTCATAAGGGATAGTAAACGCTAAATGTTCATATAAATGAAAAGTTCATTAAAGTAAAAAGGAATAAATGAAGAAGTGGAGATTCTGAATATTGAGAGTGGACGAAATTTAAAGGTAATTTGCGCACTGGCCAAAGTGAAGCACATATCTCTATTTTCAGTAAGGGTGGTTTATATTAAACATAGGGACTAAGGGAATAAAACAGTTGCCACTGTACCAGATGGGATATTACTGCTTAAATTGGAGAGGATGGGTAATAATGAAAAGTCATAATATGACCAAGGAGATGAATAATTGCCTGGGGAGAGATGAAAAGCAATAGTGCTAGTGGAAGTCACAGGCTGGAGGGAGTTACCGGTGGATTTTCCGAAAGACAAGTGTAGGAACCAATTTTATTTAATATTTTCATTAGCAATAATGGCACAACAATCAAAAATACGCCAAGGGAACCTGTTGGTAACAGTGACCTGCGAAATGTCCTAATGGAGGAGGAGTTGGATGATCCTCAGCACTGGAATAGCAGAAATGGATAAAATACTAGGATCTTACGAAATAATAAGAAGAAACGTGGCTTTAAACATGGCTTTTAAACTTTAAACTCCATCCCTGGAGGGGTTCAAGGCCACGTTGGATGGGAGTTTGAGCAACCTGGTCTGGTGGGAGGTGTCCCTGCCCAGGGCAGGGGGTGGCACTGGATGATCTTTAGGGTCCCTTCCAACCCAAACTATTCCATGATTCAGTGATTCTGTGATACTCACATGTAAGATCTCCTGCTGTAAAAATTACACTGGTTGCTTTCCCTCTTCAAGCACAGTGGTGTGGAGCAAACCAAGTTAAAACCACTTTATATTCTTAGCCACTTAATACCTGTGCAGCTGTTAATTAGCTGTGGGAGATCCTTGGAGATCCTTGGAGATCCTTGGATCCATGGGGCTCCTGTGGCTGCCCCAAAGTGGAGAAAATCCCAGTGCAGCCACAGGGCACGGGCAGCTCCAGACACAGCATCACCCGACACCTGTCCAAACCTGGGTAACCCCCAGAATTCATATTTTCCAGAAAATTTAGCATATCTGTCCCTGGCCCTGGCCCTGGTTGGCAGCATCAAAGCCAGCTGGAAAAATCTGAGATTATTAACTCCAGAAGTGAAAGCTCTGATGAAAGAAATATGATCTCTGAGCAAGGTGGTGCGAGGAGCAACCGCTGTTCCTGAAACAATAACAAATGCAAACCAGAGTCCCCAAAGAAAAATCCTGAAAGGATAGCACTGCCTGGTACACCTATTGCATGGGGATTTGAAAGTAGGTCTGGGTTTTGTTGGTATGACAGTATCAATCAATCTAATTAGATCTTTTTGCATAATCACAGAAAATTTACATAAAAAGTATAGCCAACCCAGGCGACAGCTGAGAAAAACAATGGTTGAGTGAAAATCAGAAACTTTTGAATTATAGCTTCTTTTTTTTTTAAGACTGCATCCGTTGTGATGGAAAAAACTTGTACGAGTTGCAAAACCTGAGTGGTTGGAGTCTAGATCTGAAAGAATGAAGAACATAAAGTACCTTTAAAGAATGAAAATAGGAAGAGAACTCTTAAAAACTTAAAAAGCATCTCTGTGCTGCCCTGGAAGGACCTAGCTGAGCATTTTCTGGCAATGTACTTGAATATTGAAAAATGTAAATTTAATTAAAATTTGTAGGACAGTGTTTCAAATTCATTAAAGAAAACCAGGGAGAAGGATATTTGGATGACAGCAGAGAGGCTGATTCGGGCTTTGCTTCACCTCTTGTACTTCAGGCACATTGAGCTCTTTCTTTGTGGATGTGGAACTGGCTTGGCCAGGGGTGGTTTGGCCCAGGCAGGGAGATGCTCAGAGGTACCAGGCAGGCTCAGTTTTGCACTTCATGGGAAAAGATGCTTTTTAAGCAGGGAGATAAATATGTCTACTTTGCTCCTGCTCCGTCTGGTGGTCATTCCTGCTAGTCCCTGCAGCCCTGGCCCATTTCATAGACCCGAGTGCACAACCTTTGAATATCTCCTTCTCTGGAGATATTTGAAACCCACTTGGATATGTTCATGTCCATCCTGCTCTGGGTGACCCTGCTTTGGCAGAGGGGTTGGACTAGATTGTCTCCAGAGGTCCCTTCCAACCCTGACCATCCTCTGATTCTGCATAAGCACCAGAAAAGACTTAGCATCGAGTCCACCTGGTGGCCCAGTTGTATGGAACTCTGTTGCTGGGGTGTTGCTGGGGCAGGCACAACTTGTGCTATGCCGAGGCTCTGCGTAGCAGTGAGCTGCATCCCAACAGCCTATACCTTGGAAAACAGCACCATCCTCAGCTTTGTCCCATGCCCGTGCACGCCGTGGATGTCCCTGGCTGCCAAGGGGCTGATGTTCTCCCATCCATCCCCTCTCCCTCGGCTCTGCCACAACCCCTTGGGCAGGGTGAGGACACTGCTTTCATCCATGGTAAGGATGAAGGTGCTCCTCCAGGCAGAGCTGCTTCATTAACAGCCTCATCACCCCAGCACAGGCAGCACTGGGGGCCCCACAGGGCTTTTCCCCTGGTCCAGCTCTAGGAGAGCATTTTGGAACTGGGAATGTTCACTGAAAAGGCTTTTCCTCTCATTACATCAACATTAAAAGGACAGCAAGAGGCTTAGTTCTTAGCAATGCGTTGGAGTTGGCTGACAACACTGAAATTTTTGCAGATCAGCTTTCTAGCACGTTTCTGAAATCGTGATTTTATTAAGGGAAAATTTAAATTTGTTTTCCTTAATAGTATGTGTATTTGTTAAGTGACCTAGATTTTGATTAATGAAGTGAATATTATATTTTTCTTCTAGCTGGAAGCTACTTGAGCTATTTTTGTTTTCCTCTTTAATCCTGAAAATGGGTTATCCTTTAGGTGGATATATAGATTCAAAAATACCAAGCTGACGATACAATGGCGTTACAGTTTAAGGAATTTAAGTATTTGCATGCATGCACTTTTTTTTTGTCTGCACAAGGCAGATAATTCCTGACAAAGGGATCAGAGAAAAGTGGCTAGGCTGCCTAGGCTCCAAAATATATCCGAGCACTTCCAGATACGAGTTCTGTCACATAGACAGGCTACAGATAGGCGATAGGAAATACATTTGGGTAACTACAGGCAGCTGGCTTCCGTTCCCATGGTGAACACCCAAAATGTCCATAAGCTGCAAAAAAGCCTGCTCTGAGCTCCTGCAGACTTTATGGGGTGAAATGCAGCCGAGCTGGGCTGGAGAAACGTGGAGGAGAGTTTTTCTCATGTCCTTGGGACAGTGAATGATGTCTCTGGTAGGTTTTGGGTCCTGCCCGAGAGCCTGGGTGATGCTGCAATGGATCCTGGCTCTCAGCAGGATGATGGACCCTCTAGTTCTGCTGTGCTCTCTCTCTTTTATAAATAATACAACTCACTTGCCATCATGGTTAGCAAATAGCTGTTACAGAGATGCCTGAGGACTTTGCTACATATTTCTAGATGTTCAGGTTTTGCCTCTCAGAGGTTATAGCCCACTCAGGGGAGATGGATGGCCATATTAACTACACCAGTCTGAGGTACAATAGCTGTGCCTGCAGTTCTTAACTAATCAGTAAGAGTAATTATGTTTGCCACCGACCCAAATAGTCAGCGACTGAATGAGTTTTCCCAATGAGACCAGAAATGCCAAGCTGCACTGGCCGCAGTTCCGTCAGACACCAGGGTTATGTGTTGGTAGGGAACCACAGGCAACCATTTGCTTCCCAACACCACCTTTCTGCTGCCCTTGATGCACGATGTATGGTGGCAGTGATGCTGACCCCAAGCCTCCCAACAAGGGGCACGAAACAGTGTGTGTGGCCCTTGTAGGTGCTAATTGTCCTGGCCAATCCCACCTGGGGCCCCACCACCCTCACCAGCTCCACCTGGAGCCCCACCCACCCTGGCCATGACCTGAGCTCCATTTAAGCTCCAGTCTGGGTCCCAGCTTTGTTTGGAGCTTTGGTGGTGGTGTGCCTGTGTCCTGATTGAGCCCAGACCTGTATTGTATGCTGTCCAGTCTTCTGCTGTCCAGGATTCTGGATTTGGCTGGTCACCTCACCTTGCCTGAGGGTGACCAGGCTCTGAGGGGTGCCTCTTGCTGTCCCCAACCTGCCCTGGCCGGGATGCTGCTGGATGCGCCAGGTTGGTGAGAGCTTTCCTTGTGCTGTGGTAGCCCTAACCCCCAGCTCATCATCTCCCGTGGAGCAGCCTTACTCTTGGTGTTCCCTGGGAGTATGGGCAGTTGCCCAAAGCCTTGTGACTTGTCCCTGTTCTGCTTTGCCTCTGTAAGGCCCCACGTGCCTTTTCCCATGCTTATTCCCTTGGGAGATCCTGCTCAATGTGGGGCTGAGCGAGCTGGTGCTCTTGCTGCTCTTTCTCTGAGGTGTGTTGTACCAGTAAGCTCTTGTTTTTTTAGTTTTTCAGTAGTCCAGCTGATGGCTTGAACACTTTTGTATATGCTACTAAAAGATGGTGAGGAAAAACCCATTTGGTCTTTTTGGGAAATTCTTGGCAGCTCTTGTGAGCCCTTTGCTACAAAAGCCTATTTGCAGCTCAGTATCCTTTTGTGGAGTCTAATTAGATTGCTGTGACTAAAATACCACTTTCTGTGGTGCTACAAGTAACTTGATGGAAGCTCTCCCAAACCCTTGGGTGACAGAGGTCTTCTGCTGGGCCTGTTGCCCCCTCAGCATTGCTGCTGATGCTCACAGGAGAATTGCTGGTGGTGAGAAAAAGCATTTTGTTGGAAGATGAAGGAAGGAGCCTGGTATCGTGCTTCCAGGGGGTAGCAGTGATTTGCACATGTGCAACACCCAGCTGGCTTTCCATTTTTATCACAGCAATTCAAAACTAAGACCTGAAACCCCACCCAATCCTGCCTTCCAGGTGTTGACAGGTTCAAGTCTGCCTTAAGTGCCTTTATGTGGCAACTCAAGTACTGGAGATCTTGCTTTGAGCTTGTCTAAACAACTGGCCTTGGGACAACTTGGGGTTGGACTAGATGACCTTTAAAGGTCCCTTGAACCCAAACTGTTCTATGATTCTATCCTATGAAATGTGTATCAGTCTTTTTGGCCATAACTTCTAGTGTTCCTGGGCGACAAGGCAGCCAGGGAAAGCCTGAGCTGCCTCCCCTGTGACAGGCTCTGTTTCTGGTTGAATACCTCATGGCTTGGGTTGTGCTTTTCCTAAAATCCCTAGTCTTGCAGCTCCTCTCAAGAAGCGAATGAGGGGGCTCAGGAAACCCTGTGCCAGGTGATGTCTCAGGTACCTTTGCTGCTGGAGATGTGGTTGCAGAGCCAGTGAGATCCTTGCAACCAGTTCCTCCAGGGAGTTCTCAGCCCTCTCTGGCTTGTGAGGGTTTTACCTGGGGTTTCAGTCAGCTGGCAGCTGGTTTAGCACTTTCATTCAGCTGTTTTTTGTGGCAAGGATTTCATTGTAACTTGTTTTTCCAAGTGGCCTGTTCTCTTCAGTGCTTTAAAATAGCATGAATAATACGTCTTCATCAGATGCTGCACAGGCTGTGCTACGGTGGCACTGCTGGTCCTCAGGGCTTCAGGAAGCCATCCTCATGCCACCAAGGCAATGCCACAGTGCTCCCTAGAAGGCCACCATGCTGGCTTTCCTGCCATGGCTCTGCCAGAGCACCACTCGGGGTGGTGGGACAGGTGTTCACACTTCCCTTGCTGCTGTTTTTTTACCTGCTGCTTTTTAAGTCCAGAAATAGGACAGAATGTGGTTTTTCCCAGCCCTGCCAGTGGGTGTTTTGAGCAGGCTGAGAGCTAAGGCAATTTTTTTTTTTTATTACCTGTGTTTCGATGCAAATTAGAGTTGCTGGCCCAGAAGGGATGAGGGAACCCCTGTGAGGGAGCAGCCTTTAAAGATGACATCTAATATTAGGAGCTGGGCTGATAGCTAGCTCATCCAGGTTTTCGCTTGTCTCCAGGCCCTGGGGGGAGGAAGAAGACTTGGAAAAAACTGTGACATGAAGACAAACACCAAGTAACATTGAGAGCTACAGGGTGGGGTTTTTTAAACTTCAAGATTTAGAAAATGCCTGGGAAAAAAAACAGCCTATGTGCATGGGGGTGAACAGCTATTCTCTCCTGAGTGTAAAGCATCACTGGCATTTTAATTGGGGCTTTCTTTATGTAATTTCCTTGGCACAGTGTTTGTTTGCCTCTCCTTGGAGCTGGTGCTTACAAGCGGATGAAGGCAGGTGGCCAACGTGGTTCTTCTGCTGGAAAAACAAAACGTGACCCTGGGTTAAAAACTCCATCAAATATTGGTGGTCCTGTGGGGGCAAGTTCCTCTTCCCAGAAATGAGGATGAGTGAACAGGCATTGCAGAACACCGCAAATCCCAAAATGTTAGGCTTTGGCAGTCCATCATCTGATACTCAGGGAAATGAGCTGACTTCTGGGACTATACATAAAGCTCATACAGAACTATGAATAATTAACTATGCTATATTGAATTTTTTTTTCAGTATTTCAGCATTTTTATACTCCCCACACTTTGGAAATACTTGGCTGGAAGAAAACTACTTTTGGTATAACTGGAAAGGTGTGCTGGAGGTAGCATGGGGACCTTAGCTACAGCCCAGCTTTTTAGCCCCATGACCTTGTATAAAGTGTTGCAGAGATCCAGACTCTGGGTCCTGTGGCTCAGAAGCTGCTCAGCCATGTGGGTGTGCACGCTCCTCGTGATGCCCTGGTTTGGTACAGCATGGATCTGGCTGGCTCTTGGTGGCACTTGACCCTTCTGAGGTCATTTCAGAATATAGCTGCCAGGTTTCAGTGCTGTGCTCTGATGCTCAAATGCATGTTTATTCAGGAACGTTCCTACGGGGTCATGATGTGAAGCTCTTCATGTGGAAGCCCTAGCCTTTTGGGAGACAGGAGCATCCAACAGCCCATGGCCAACCTGGGCTGAGATTTGGTGAGAGGAGGGTGCTGCTGCTGTTCCTGGAGCCTCAGGAGATAAACCATGGAGCCAATCGCCCATGTTCATGTTTCACCTGGGTACAACAGCTTTTGCTAGAATTCAGGGATCAGAAATGATGTTTTCAATGCTTTTTAAAGTGCTTTTCAGGTGGGAATTATGGTTACTTTTCTCTGCCATGGGAGCACTGGATCCTGCTGTTCATTAGGATGCTGAGCTGAGCTGTTCAAGATGAAAGCCTTTTCCAGTCCTGTGACTGCCGAGATAATTGTGGAGTAAGACTTTGTAAGGAAGAAAAGGCTTTGGAACTTGTAACCGGGGAGCTTGTCGAGCACTGACCCTGCTCTAGCTGGTCCAGGCCCTTCACCGGTGCAGAGCTCCATCCTCTCCTGCCAAAAGTGGGGAGAAACAGGCAAAAAGCACACAAAATCATGCACAGGGACACTGTGCTGTGACTGCCTTCCTGCAGCGCTCTCACCACCGAGCTGCTGGAGGAAGGGCAGGCTAGCTCACACCGACTGAGAGAAATAATTGCTGATGTAGCTCATATAATGACATGTCCCGTAGCTTGTAATTCACTCAGCTCTGCTTATCTCTGACGTGTGACAGGCTTCTTTCATCTTGCTCTAATAGAGTAGGATGTTCTCTGCTCCGGGCACGGCAGCTCAGCTCTGCTGTGGGGTGTCCGTGGGGCAGCCAGTGTGGCTGAGCAGCATCTGTGGGAAGGCTTGGCAGCATGACCGGGACCCGGAGCCAGGCAACAGCAACCCTGGGTCATCCACCTGGGGCTTCTGTCATCTCAAAGTGGAGATGAGAATTCCAGCTGTGCAGCTGAACTCAAGGATAAATTCTTCGTTACTTAAGCAAAGCTGTCAGGAGATCAGATTTGGAATTCCCAGCCTATGAAAAATAGGAGAAAGTGATACCATGTGTATTTTGCACTGCTCTGCAGTGGGAAACCTGGGACCTGTTGACATGCCCCAGGAAGGCAATACTGTCTCAAAGGGCTAGGCCTTACCCAAAATTAGGGAGCAGAAAACTGAAATACTCTGCCTTTAATCAAAAAATTTTAACATCAGGTATCTTATGAAGATAAACCACAAATAAATGAAAGACTGATACTGGCAAAGATTTAAGTCAGTATTTGCATTAACTGACCACCTTCTCTCTTGTAGGGACGCCAGTCCTTTTTCCTTTGATCCAAACTTCTGGTCCTCAGGACCTTCTTCTCTCCCTTGAGCAGTGCAAGACCAAACTCTCCTGGCTTGGTTTCTCATGCCAAGGTTTCCGTTCTTACTGGTTCTAATGCAAATGTGATCCCCAAAAGTATGTGAAGGATTTAAAGGGGAAAAAAAAAGTAGTAGGAACTTCTCAGTTTGACTGAGGTTGAAGACTCCCCCCAAGGCTGCTAGAGCATCTTCACTTTACAAGCTGGGGACCTGTATTTGGAAATACTTTCTTTAGCATTGTTTCTAGGCATAGAAAACTCTTGTCCTTGCAGCTTGCTGGGTAACACAACTCCAGCAGCCTCATTTAAAGGGAATTTAGTTGTAATGGAAATGAGCAAATAAATTGCCGATTTTATGCATTTTGTCTTTATTACTGCTAAAGACTAGGCAGAATAACTTGTATCATGACATTACCCGTATGCTGTGTGGTCACTGCTGACCTCAAGCCTATATAGATAATAGCTGTTATAAAAGTCCAAATGCACTTTACTGCCTTAATATTATATTCATCTAACAGGAATATTTCAAATTTCATTCTATTAAGAGTGTTTGGTTTTAAGTATTGCTTTCCTTAATGGCAAGTATTTTATAACTCGGGTCCTGGATGGAGCTGCACATGTGAGAAACTGCTAGTGGATGACTTTCCCCTGCAGACATTTAAGGTCTTTTTTCTCTTTAGAAACGAGTCATTCCAGGGAACCAAGGTTTTATTTCAGACAGCAAGGATAGGAGTGACCCTGCAGCAGATGGCACAGGAACACGCTGCCTGGGTTTGGAGCTTTTAAACACAGTTCAAGATTTACAGTGCAGGGACACAAAATGTTTATAATTAAATCTCTGATTTGAGCTTGATGTGTTCTCTCTGAACTCTTTCCTAGGCTTCAACACTTCGTTTTGTAACATCTGAAACCAAGAACTGTAATAATTTGCCATGAAAGAGAACAGAACAGCCACAAGCTCTTCAGGTGGGCTGGAGAAAAGGTCCTTAACATTAAAGGTCCTCGCTGTTGGTGTTCTTTGAGGATGTGAATCTGTATTTCTTGTCCCCAGTGAGTGACCTGATGTCCTACCTATTGGTTTTGTGGTTTATGGAGGGAGAAGGAAGGAGATTGTATGTCTTCCCTTGTCCTCCCCACCTTTTTATTTACCCCTGAGATGCTAGCTGGTGCTGTGTGAGACTGGAACCCGGTGGTCAGTATGCTGAACGCTGGGGATTTAAGCAAGGTCACTGGTCCTGGTCTCACAGGTGTCCACCCCTGGTTGGGTTTAGTGCCCTAATAGCACTCAATAGCATAAATTGGCCTGGATGTTCCCCCTGGTGTCTGGGGTAGGGATGAAGAGATGGTAGTGCTCATCTGAGATCGTTTTATTGTGAGTTGGTTGGAGCTACGAAGGTGGTCAAGCAAAGCAGATCCACATTTCAGAAGCTGGCTTTTCTAAATTTTATTTTCAGTGTACCACATATAGGCTTTGGAAGGCAGTAAGGACCCAATGTGCCTGAGGAGCCATGGTCCCCAGCCACAGCCTTGCCGTCCCTGAGCAGTGACATATCGTGTTTCCTCCTATTAGCTCGTATATGGCATGTTCTTCACCAAAACGCTCTTGGCTCTTTAGTGAAAAATAGGTGAAGACAATCTGCAGTTTAGAGGTGCAATGGCGCCTCATGTAGTTATACGTGAGCCAGCTTCAGACCAGCCCACGGGAGCATTGCTGCGGGTGCAGCAGACCTGGCGCCGTGGGGTTCATTGCCCAGGACCCCCTGTGTGCAGTACCCTCAGGAGGCCATGGGTCCACAGGGTGACCCTGGAGCACCCAGCTGTCTTTCACAGCTGGCGTTTCAGGTACATTCATTTTTTTCAGCTGTTCTGAAAATTTTACCGAAAGCCCTTTTCCATTGGAGAGGGGGCACATGACAGGAGGTGAAGTGTTTCAAATCCAAGCCCGAGCAGCATGAAGGATTCCCTGCCTTCTTCAAAGGTAACACCAATTCTACAGAGAGTCACTGTAGTCACTAACCTATTTGAGCGCGGATATTTGCTTTCTTTTTTTTTTTTAATTAAAAAGCTAAGCTGAGAGGATTACATGACTTTAAAAAACCCCAAACTGTTGAGCTAGCGTATTAAGTCATATTATTAAAAAAATCAAACATAACTCGGAGCTGCAAAGTCTGGTGGGGGAAGCAGAAAGGGCAATGGTGTATATAAATATATTTACATATCTTTGAAAAAAAATTAAAAACATCCCAGTTCTCATCACTCCAGCTTAATCATTTTTAAGTACATATATTTTTTGATTTAGCTATTTACATGACTGTTTCTTTTTTTGGCAGATTTAATAATGTGCTGTGAAAATACACTGAGTCCTATGCCCTCCTGCATTCTCAGCCTCATCAGTTAAAAGTGCTGTTGTGGTGGGAGGGTGCATGGTCCATCACTCCATCCTTGCTCTGCATTTATGGCTCGAGGTTCTTCTGCTGTCACCGCTGCCCTGGCTGATGGGTGCCTTTTAAATTAACCACCATAAGGACAAGGCTATGCCCCAAGTGAAAGGACCGGTAAGACTCTGCATAACCACCAAAAGGATGGCCTCCTGCTGGAGATCCAGCCCGGCCAGCGTTTCCTGCCCCCCTGGGCTGTTTGCCTATGGGGAGGTGAAAATGCCATCATTTTTTTCCCCTGTGTGTTCCTGTGAACGGGGTGTTTTCATAAGCTAAATAAATGCTGTATGGACTAGAAAACAGAGAAGCTGCAAATAAAGAGAGGCTCAGGAGTGCAACTGATGAGGAGCCAAATGGTCTTTGCAAACAGGGTCTGTCACCTGCCAAAGGGCTGACACCGAGCATGGGAACTGCATAACCCTGGGAGAGCTGGAACACAGGGTGATGGGCAAAAAGCAATAGCCAAGAGTGGTGTGTGCTGGGGAGCTTCCCTCTGCGCTTGGCTTAGGGGTAAGGCGGTTGATGAAGGACATGAGTGGTCTGACCTGCAACGAGCATCTAAAAAATATGAAGACGTTTAGGGATTCAGGTTGCTGGATGCTGGGCTTGTGCTGGTCTAGTCAGTGAAGCCAAAGTCTTGTTTAAGTAGAAGTAGGAACTACGAAGAAGAATAAATGCATGGGGGGGGTACGATCAGGTACTTTATTTAAGGAATTGTCAAATGGGATTTTTTGGTCAAACTGGAAAAAAAGGAACGGGATTAAGACAAAAGGTAAAAACGCACCAGGAAACTCTCATATCAGGCTCAGTGACCCCAAAGCCAGAGGAAAGGAAGAAAATGCACCTCCTGGCCAGTGGTGTGCAGGACTGCAAGGTGCGGCCTGTGAGAGCACCCAGGTGGTATGGAGAGGATGCTGTCCCAGCCCATGGCCTCTTACAGACCCATCGGTGTCTTCCTGGGCTGAGGGACCTCAGCGTCCTTGTATCCCATAGGAGAAGCCTCTGCCCGGGTATCCACACATGGAGGTCCCCAGCAGGCTGGCTGCCACGGGGCCCTGCTTCCCGTGACACCCTCCAGTCATGGGAACTTCATAGTGCTGAATTTTGGAGAAGTATAGCAAGGGTTTGACTAAGAACATCTGATATAAGGTTTGAAGCCCTGCTGCAGTGCTCATGGACTGTGTTGCATGCTGAAAGGCAGAAATGTGGGTCTTTTGGGTGCCAAAGAAAAGGGTTTTGTACAAAAGTGTGTGCAGTGCTCCTAGTGACATGGAAATAGCTGCGCTTTCCACCAAGCGGTCATGGTGTGTTTTGCCTGGTGGCAGCTGGTGGTGTCACCGTGCTGTCCCCACAGCACTTCTCTCCAGTCTAATGGCCACTTTGGAGCATCTCCAGCTGAGTTAATTGCTGTGTGTGCTGGCTGCTGAGCATGGGGAGGCAGGGAGCTGCTGTTGTTTGGGTCTAGCAGCCATTTTCCTTCGCTGCTGAAGCCAGCCAGGTGGTTTCTAGGCACAAAGTTGTGCGCTTTGGTTTTTTTTCCCCCGCTTCTCTTTCTTCCTGTGATCTCACTCTTTCCATCCACCTGCTGTTGAAAAAAGGCCATCGCCTCCAGCTGGCACGGTCAGTCCAGCAGATGAAAAGAGCTGTGGCAGTGCTGATGCTGGATGACGGTGGCTAATGTGGCTTCGGGTGGTTCTGCCCAAATTGGCCAGAGGTCACCTGGCTGGCCCATGGATGTGCAGGATGTGATGTCTTTCTGCTCTGATACGGGGAAAAAGCGTCTGTACCAGTGGGAGACACGTACCAAGAACATCATGGTGCAGCACAAAGAAACTTATGGGAAGCACCTACTCTGCGCCACCTAGAAAGCATGTGGGAATGCAGTGTCTGGGGGTGGAAAATGGGCGGGGAAAACGCCTGATTTCCATCAGCCCTTAGGAGAGACCAGGGTCGGCAGTGGGCAGGGGTATGTTGCGCTGTACGGCTCCTACACTGCAGTCCCATGCCTTTGCTCTTGGTGTGTTTTCACTTTTGTTTTAATTACGTCAATCGTGAAGACAAGGGAATGGAAGAAAGATGAGGGATTGTAGATGTTCAGGTTCAGGAGAGAGATTAACCCTCCTCTGCGTTCCTTATTATTTTTCCTGTTTATTTTTGTTGAATTATGACTTTTCTTCTGAGTCCTCTGTTCTCCTTGGTGAAGCATCTGTGACTGGATCCACAGGTCTGGTCAGAGAGAGCTCTGTTGAAACCCAGCCTCAGTGTTTTTTTTTCCCGCTGCTCTTTCTTTTAAGGATAAAGACTCCCTTTTCCCTTTTGCAATGTAGATATTTTATTGAATGAGGAGCTGTCAGAGCCAGGAATAGCCAACGTGTGTGTATATTGCATAACTTGATGTGTCCTTATGTGAGACTCCCATAGGAGACATCTTGCAATGTAGAAAAATGGAGTATGAAAGAGACTGGGAGATCAGCAGAGTTATACCTAGACAAGTTGCATTTCAAATAGGTAGGTAAAATATTAAGTTCAAAAAACCAAGTTTTTATCATGTTAGCTTTCACTGCCGACTGCGTTTGTACCCTGTTATGTCCCTGTATGGCCTTTGGATAGAGAGAGAGATAGAGAGAGAGGTATCCGTATATCTACTATCTTCACACGTACATATGTATTGTGTCAAGGTAGTTTCAAGATAAATTAGCATAAACTGACAAACTCTGACAAATGTAGAACTGGGAAAATATCTGTAATAACTAAGCAGGGCAAATAGCCTTAGTATGATCAAAATTACCGAACTTTTTGCATACCAAAACAAACATATTATCTTTCTAATAAGTTTTAAACCCCAAATCCCCACTGTCTGTGTTCCTGTGCATCCATATGGGTTCACAGGATGTTCATAAAGGTTCATGGGATGATGAGGGCATTCAGTCAGAAATTTTTGGTGTTATCAGCCACATTTCATCTGGGTTATTTTCACATGGAGTTTGGGCACGTGCATTTGGCTGACATTCCCCAGTGAGATTCCCATATCCCAGTGAGATTCCCAGGCTTGATGGGAGAACACTGAGGGGTGGGATGTGGACCTGAGTGAGAAGCATTGGACCAGGTAGTGCCTGGCTCTTGGGGAGGAGGGTTGGTGACAGCCTTGGTGTCCTCTTCTTGCTGTCCTGCTTGGCTGGGGCCAGTTTGTGGGAGTCCACCCTGGCATGTGGGAGCAGCAGCACCACGTTGCTCCAGAGGTTAATAGCCCTCACCAGTAAAAAAATATACCTTAATTCCCTCTTGAAACTTCCCATTTCCCTGTTCTGACTTTCTCTTGTGGAGTGAAGAGCAGTTAATCCCCAGGGCTTTCTTGTACATGCACTCTGCATCCTTACGTTTACAGCACTTTCTCCGGCCAGCTCTTCTCCAGCTATTTTCTGCACCTTCTGCAGATTGCCCTCATCCCTTTTGAAATGAGGGCACTGGGGAGATAAATGCTATGTGTACTACCCTGTGGAGAATAAAATTGCCTTTCTCATGTTTGTTGCCTCTCCTTTCTTGCTGTGTCTTTGTTTTGACAGCCCTGTTGAGCTATCTTGTCTTAATTTTGGGAAAGAGCTTGGCCCACGAAAGGAAAGGTCTTCACAGTAGAAGCCAGCATCCTCGTGTGCAGGGACAGACAGGTATGTATTGTTTCAGGCTTCAACTACAGAGCCTCAGAGTGATTAATTGCATGGGAAAGATTGAAAAACTGTTTTTAGGAAATATAGATGAACAGTTTAAGCATTAGAAACGCAAAGGGTTAAATAAAGTTTTCATTCTAAAATCCCGTATTCCCTCTCCTTGTAGATGGGGAAAGTTTCCAAAAGGAATCTCTCTGCCTTTTGAAGAAGAAAACAGCTCAGCTGAGATGGGCTGGCAGCCTGACCCCTGTGCTGGTGTTGAAATCCACTCCTGTTTCCCAAAGCTGAGCCGAGACTGCTCTGCCCAAGGCGGCTGCTGGCAAAGTCAGAGCCTGTGTTTTCCCCTAAAAGAGATATATCTTTATTTCTCAAATAACAGCCAGCTGTTTTTTGCCTTCCTCCTGAACCAGAAGGACGACTGCAGTAAGTGATCATGCTGACCATTTGGAATTAGAAGATATGTTCCTGGTTTGCTCTAAAAATAGTGAGATACTTTGTCTGCTTTTTGCTGCCACGGATTTGTGGGAATGAATTTGCATTTCATTGCCTTATAGGCAAACCTTTGTAAATAGGAAAAAAAACAGAGCAAAACACTGGAGCTGGGAAAAGAAACATAAATGGGAACATGAAAACAGCGTTACCTGCAGCACTGAAGACAGTGACACCATGGGACAGGCAATGTCACCAGAGCATCTCCTCAGGCTGATGAAGACCCAGCTAATGTCATATTAGGTTTTGAGATTTCAAACTGTGATAGGACAAACAACTGTGATGCTAAAAGAAATCCTTTCCAGCCATCCTTCTCCTGGTGTTACTCCTGCTAATAAATAGCTTGGATAGAGCAGTGCAGCCTGTTCCCTTTTTTCCTCTACCAATTAAATTAAAATTTTGACATTTCTGCTCTCTGCGGAGGTTTTCGGTCCCATGTTCTCTTTGTTTACCACAAGTTGCTGCAGCACAGCTCAGGTGCTGCTTTTTCTGATCAAACTTTCCATTTCACATCAAATTTGACTTATTTGTATGAGAGCAGGTGATGCTGGAGGAGGGCACGGCAGGCTCCAGCTGCCCATGCCACACGTGCTCACCCATCGCCACCTTCTTTGGCAGCTTCAAAAACTTGAGGTGTTCAAAGAGGAGCCTTGAATCTTGATGCCTTGCTGAGAGAAGAAAGCACCTTATGTTTTCTTCTATTAGGTTAGGACAGTGGATAATCTGATTTATCCTGATCTGTCCTCAGACCAAGTCCTCGCTGGGGCCAGGCTCGCTGCCTCGCAGGGACTCGCCTGCTCGTGGAGACGTCTCTTAATCTCTGTTTGATTTTGTTTGCAGGCTGGAGAGCTGCCCCGGCTGCTGGAATTACATACCTGGAAAGTGCAACAGAAAAACTGAGTTTGAATGTTTGAGAAGGAAGCAGATGCATCTCCTTCATTAAGGAAAGAAATGATTCAAAGGAAGGTAATGCATTTAAATAACAATTGAGAGGAAGCAAGTGTGAAGCCAGCGGGGAAGCTTTGGGTAAAAGTATACTTGGAAAAGTATTATTTCCTGCCTGAAACAGCAAATCTGGGTGGTCAGGGATGGATGCTGCAGAGAGACTTAGGGCACCAACCGGCTTAATTTGCCATCTTCAAATAATTTCTGAATATAGATTTTTCAATTCTATATTGTCCCCTTGAAGTTAACGATTATCTAGAACTTTTTTTTTCTGCATAATGTATGTTGGCTTTTCCACTCATTAAACCCAGGATCACAGCACATAATTTCTGGATAAAAATTTAAATTATTTCCTCTCTCTACTAAAGCCTTTGCTGAATGTCCACGATGCAGATCTGAAATTCAATTACCTCTCCCCAGCAGCTGGGGTGATGAGGGCTGGAGAGAGCCAGAGGAAGCATTTTGTTCAGTTTTATTACAGAACTAAATCAATCTCCATATGAAAGGACTTATATCTTAGTTGATGTGGGCTGCTTTCAGCCAAGATATCAATAAACCGTAGGTCAGTAAATGGAAAGCACTAAGGTATTTTTGGCCGAGCCCTACCTTCTCAGAGCTTGCCCTCTCTGGTTTTCAGCTCTATTGTTGTGTGGGTTGAGATTGTCCTTCCCGGTCTGAAATATCTCAAGTGTTCACCAGACACTGATCAATTCTCCTGTTTCTGGTCTCCACGTTTGTGCTGAGAGGTTGAATGGGGAATGGAAAGCTGTCTGCCTGAGGGATGGAGCTAGATCCCATCAATCTGGGGAAGCTAGGGAATGCTGGCTGCTCTTTGCCCACAGCGTGCCGGCTCACTGAGGTCTCTGCTGGTACTGGGGAAAATGGGCAGTTCTCCTGTCCTCCCAGTGCCAGCACTGAAGTTCAAGCCCTTTCCAAATTAAGGTGAGAGGGAACCGCTCCACAAATTCTTTCAACAGTGTCAATAGAAAAGACCAAGAATGAACTATTTCTTTACTGTGAGGGTGGTGAGAGCCCGGCCCAGGTTGCCCAGAGAAGCTGTGGCTGCCCCATCCCTGGAGAGGGGTCCAGGGCCAGGTTGGAGGGGGCTTGGAGCAACCTGGTCTGGTGGGAGGTGTCCCTGCCCATGGGGCAGGAACAATATGATCTTTAAGATCCCTTTCAATCCAAACCGCTCTGTCATTCTGTGATTTCCTGATCCTATGATTTTCCATTTTCTTTTCCCCCAAAGCCCAAGCAGTGGCCTGGATGACGACAAGCCTTTCTCGTGTCCCTTATGGGTTCCTCCTACCCTCTGGGACTCCATGGTTCTCTGAGCGAGACCCCAGAGAGGCTGAACACCACTGAGGGGTTTGGGACCAGAGAGTGTGTTTCAGCCTGGAAGAGGACTGCTCCTGCATCCTCCTGTGCTTACAGAAAAACAAAGGCAGGTTCAGTCGAGTGGTGTCACGCTGACATCTGTTTCTCTGTAATAATCCTGTGCTATGTAATAACAAACTCACTGCACTTCAAATCCACCAGGAGGAAAGCTGCTTATTGATGCAGACGAATGCACATCCTTCCTTCTTGTTGCTCCCTGTAAAACCTTAAGCATTTTGAAACTTGACTAGTCAGCTTGTCTAGGAAGAGGCTGATTTGCATCCTTCAGCCTCCTAACGAGGCGGTGGAAGGGCTCTTCCACTGAACCCAGCCCCAGTACCAAACCTGGTGGAGGATGGGAGATTTTAGCCTGGACCAGCTTTTCTCATGACTTGAACCAGTGAAACATTTTAACATATTAAACCGAGATTTCTTGGGAACGCATTTACTATTTTTGCTGAGTTTCTGTCTTGGTTTAAACTATCACTGTATGAAACTTAAAAGGTCTGGAGCTCAGGACAGGCACATATTACAAATGCATTAATTGAAATAACTGCCAGGTATTGCAAATGAAGCCCTGAGGGTTTGAAAGAGCGTGGCAGCTGTTTGCTAGTGGGGGGAGGAAGCTAGGTAACTGGGAAGGGCCCACGCCATGGGACATGGGGTGGGAGAGGAGTCTCCAAGCCTGTGGATGAAGTGGCATAAAGTAGTGGGGTTTGTTGTTACAGATGGGTCTGGATAAACCTGTTCAATCAGAGGGTCAATCCCTGATTTAATTCCCAGGACCTGGATGGGGCTGTCCATGGGGTGGGATCTGGGGGTTGGTTCTGGTATGGGACCTTGGGCAACTTGTTTGGAGAGTGAATTTCTCAAGTCATGCCAGCACGAATTTATTTATTTTTTCTCACCCGGACTTCAAGTCCTTCATTTTCCTTTGCGAATTGTAAATTCTGGAGACTCCTGTCTCATCTTGGTGGGCAAGGAGGTGGTGCCCAGCCTCCCATCGCTCCCCCGTGGGCCAGTGCTGCCCCGTGTCACAGCGCACGAGCTGGCATCCAGAATAACCACCTTGCTGTGTGCTCTAAGAGGCACTACCTGGCTGTTTGCTGTGGGAAATGCTTACTGAAAGTTAGAAGACCTTGTTAGGTGCATATGGTATCAAGCATTCTGCCCTGATAATTATCACAAATCAGGCAAGTTAAAAATGTAAAAAATGGCCTGCACATACAACTGTGCTGGTAGGAAATACGAGCAGCTTGTAATATATGAAATGGGTGCTATTTTATTTTAATTTAGTGAAGTGAAACTTAGTTTTGAACAAAAAAAAGGGATGAATCATTCTTGACGGATTCATCATAGCCATTTATATTCTAAATACTTACTCTTTTCACAGTAGTTGCCTCAGGTTGCATGAGGAATGCAAAGGTATTAAATGCCAATCTTTTTTAAGGCAATTTGTTTTGTTATTTTAAATATAGCCTTGGATGTGCTTACTATTTTTGTGCAGGTACCCGGGAAATCGTAAATTCTGAGACTGATTATAGAGGTTGCTCTGATTTGATAACAAAAGTTGATTGTGTCTCATTGCAGAAGCAGAGAATACTGTCAGAATAGGGGTTTCTGGAGAGTTGCAGAGCACGAGGAAGGGGGTTTGCTGCACCTCTCTGGTGCCAACAAATCACATTTTTTAAATGACGTTTCTTAAATGACAACATTTCTTTGCTCTTGGAGGGTGGGGCATGAGTAAAATCTTTACAATGGAGTTTACTTACTGATTTTTTTCACGTGTGGCAGCGAAGTGGCACCTCTATTGCTATAGAATTCAGGCAGATCTACACGTCTGCCAGTGTGTCTCATGCAGACTGGCCCAAGCACATCTGCAGAAGGCAAAGCAGATCATAGACCACCAGTTTTGACAGATTTTGAGGGTCTGAAATGGTTTAAATGGTACAAAGGAGAATGATCAGCATAGCAAACACATCAGCTTCAGGTGCTGCGAGAGAAGCAAGATCCAGGCAGATCACAGATGTTGAGTTGAACACTTGTAATGAGTGGTGTAAGGAATGAAAGAGTAACTGAAGAGGCAGACAAATTGGATGGGATGGAAAATCTACAGTTAGCTTTTCATGACATAACTTCTTTTTAGTTTTGAAAGTGCAACAAATTTCCAGTAAAACTGGAAAAAAATGGAAGAAAATCAGTGGCCCTTTAAATTAGTGCAGTTTCCCCCCATACAGCCCCAGTACATGCAACATGGCTTTAAATAAGGCTTCTCCTCAGTTTCTCCGTGCTGTGGTGGGGTAGGGTCTGGTGGCCGAAGGAGTGGGCATTGTAACTCGGACACAAAGCAGAGTAACAGACCATAGGCTGGCAAACCTTTTCACTTTTAAATCCATGGTCAAGTGAGCTCTCCGTGACTGGCCTCACTTCACCAGGTGGTTTTTGCCATTTATTACTGTCCTTTTAAAATATATGTTCTGAAATTCAGATGTGTATATAATGGGGATGATATACAGTTGTACTTCAGACCAAATGTGAGCCATCTGTCAAAAACAAAAGCTAAATTCTGTGTAATAAAAGCCACAAAAAGATTGATATTTCCCATTAAAGGGAGGGCTGAAAAAAGCAATTTTGTTTATGGGCAAACCTGTGTCTGGCACATTTTTCATGTCATATAAAGATGGAAATCTCACCTTATGGCTATAGATTACTGCTATATTTCAGTCTTTATAATTGTGGACAGATATGCATGTGCTTCAACGTTAAGAGAGATAATTCCCCATGTATTGTTGATAACAATGAGTCCGTTTAAACACGTGTTTCTGCAGCTTTCCGAGGTGTAGTATTTCCCATTTGCTGCCCTTCGCCTCTCTGGCGAAGCACATTATTCTGGTAATTTAATTGGTATGGGAAACTTTTCCAGTTCTTTCAGCTTATTTCAAACCTTTCTGGGTATCTGCAACCTGGGTACTGCAGGGGGGCTGGACTAAGATGACCTTTGAAGGTCCCTTCCAACCCAAAGAAGTCTATGATCTGCAGATCCAAGGGGGATGGAGGTGTGGAAGGGAGCTCCTTGGCTGGGGCAGAGCCTCAGGACTAGCAGATCGTTTATCCTCACCTTACTTCAGAGCACATGGAGTTGAGAAGACACAGCTCTGAGCACCTCAGAATTGTGCAAACACTTTAATTATTGACTCTAGTGTTTTGTAAAGAGTTTTTCCTTGCAACCAAGAAGCCACGGTGGAGCTGTGCCTGAGTTGCATTGCCTCTGGAACAGGTTCCCACGTGTTGGGGATGGGCAGCCTCAGGCTGACTTCTGCATCAACGACCTGGGGTCCTGGAGGTCCCTGTACCTGTAACGGAGCAAGACAGATGTTTTGCATATTTATGCACCTCCTCTTAAAGGATAGCTATGTTCTGACCCAGCAGCTCTTGCATGGATAAATCACAAGAAGTTGCTTGGGTGGCTCTGGGTGAGTAATAGGATGGAGTTACTAGCCCATGATGGCAGGGTTCCTCATCTGTAGTGCAGGGGAGGTCAGACAGCTAGAAAGGGAGATGTTATTCTGTCTGCCCCCAGGTAACTCATGCAGTCTGTGTAGGTTTGAGTCAGACATCACCCAAAGCAGCTGCTGTTGCATGGAGCCTTCTCCTGCAGGAGAATGCAGAGTTGGAGCATCCTGCCCTGCTGCCAGTGAGCTGGGGCTGGTGAGCTCTGGTCCTCAGAGAGGACCATCAGCCTGGGGGATCGAGAGGAGCCAGGCTCAGGGGAGGGTTTCTGCTCACACCCAGCTTGACCTGCAGGTTGGGAAGGAGCTGGCAGGTGGGGCAATTGCCTAATCCAGCAAAGATGGTCCCTGGATGCTGTTGGGGGTTGCAGTGAGCTCCTCTCCTCTGCCCCAGCCAGGAGAAGGCTGAGCTGCAGATTGCTGGTGGCAGCATGGACCAGAGCCGTCCTCAGCAGCATTCCTCATTTTCATCTGTACAAAACCACCTGCTGAAATGACTCTGCTCGAGTGGCCAGGTCAGGCACAGGTGACACACTCCTTCACAGATGTTTGGGCAGTGCGATTTTGCTGCACCTGGCAATCAGAGGGTAAATGTGCTGTATGAATCGAGTTCTTCTTAAGACACTTTGTTCTTTGAGTAATAATGTCCTATAATCTCTTTTTGCCTCTGTTTCTTGAGTCATGTTTTCTAATGGAGTTAAAGCCATCAGCTGGAAGGTAGGTGACACTGCAGGAGATGTTGGGGGGGGGCTGTGGGGACAGGATGGTGGTGTGGAATGACCCATCTGCCCAGTCCCAGAGCTGGTGGCAGGCTCAGCTGCAGGTGTCCCACTGGCTGTGTCTGCTCTGCAGTGCTGGTTTCACTTGTAGGATGCTGGGGCTTCCTCCAATGGGGAGCCTGGGGATGGCAACGGCTGCCTCAGTGAATCTTTCTGAGCTGCTCTCTCTCCGTTCCCAAAGCACTTTTCTCCTCTGTGTGGTGACACCTCCTGACAGTGTCACTGCTTTGAGAACATCTGCTAGGAAGCTTTTCCTGAAGAAGGGCCGGTGGTGCTGCTGTCACCTGGAAATTGCTGTTCCCAGCTCTGTCTCAAGGCTCTGCTGGACCCAGGTGAGCAGGAGGGAGCTTCCTGCGATGTCAGGCCATTTTTATAGCCATTTTTAACCAGCCATTTTACAGCTGGTTAAGGCACCCATGTAATGTGGAGGTCTTATTTATTGTGGGCTACGCTACACCACGCCAGGCTTAATATTTTTGCATGCAGCACGTTCCCTGCCTGGTTTGGTGCCGCTTGTCCCTCTTCATGGTCTGTGATGCTGTAAGAACCTGGGGCAGCACTGGCACGATGCCTCCCCGCAGCATCACCTGGGCGATGTGGGGAGATGGACCTCGCTCCTCCTTGGGGCACCCCTGTGGTGGGTTCAGGCTGAACCCCTGGCCTGGTTCAGGCTGTCGGTCTCTAACGCAAGTGAAAAAGGTAATGCAAATTGCACGGCTGCGCCTCCCTGAGCCTTTCACTCCCTGCGTGGTACACGGGGATTTGATTTGGCTCACTTGATCACAGAGGAAATTCCCAAGGGAGAATAAAAGCAGCCAGGGGACTGTGACTCGCAAAGTAAATATTCACCGTTTTAAATCTCGAAAGGAAGAAAAAAAAAAAAAGTGTGATTTGCAAGAAGGGTGCTTTCAAAATACAGATTTTCATGGTCTCCTGTGGGGTGTGGGGGAAGGCGGGGGGAAGACTGCAGGCTGCTCCTGCACCTCAAATTTTAATCAGTCCTTCATCCTCCCAACCTCCTGGTTGCAGGAGCTCGGTGCCAGCAGCTCTGTCTGGCTGCCCCATGTACCTGGTCCCAGCCTCGGCCACGTTCATACAAAATAATCTCATTTAGAAAAACAAAGTTTTCTGTCCCCTGTACAAAGCCATGAGGCAGTTTCTGGGGTCTTGTTAGACTGCCTTTGTCTTCTCTGTTCTTTCCTCAGTGTGGGGAAACCTGTGCTCTCGGGAAAAGACAACACAAAGTCCCCACAGCTGCTGGTGTCCCTGCAGCTCCCACAAGCAAAACCAGTTTTTGACCGTTGTACCCAAATTTGCGAAGCAGAATGATGCTTCTGCTGCTTTCTTCCAGCACCAGTGACAAGACCTTCCAGTGAAGATGTGCCTTCTACCTGGCATGGCCACGGTGGGAGTGGAGGATGTTGAGATTACACCTAAAGATGTGCCTCCTTCCCCTTCAGGTGACTCCTCATCACTTGAACGACCATCCTTAGATCATCAGCCTACTGGCTTTATTAAAGTAATTTCAGTTTCAAACTGAAGAATAGCAACTTTAATAGTTTTCACTCAATTTATAAACGGAAAATAGGCTCAATGGGGAGAAATACTGTAGGCAAAAGAGTTTAACGTTAATGTTTTATTTCGGCAATAACTTTTCATTGTTAGTGAAATGGGGGTTTTTTTGTAGCTTGAGAAGGGAGGACTGTGGGCAGGGGTTTGTGAGGCGCTGTGCAGTGCAGCACCATGCTAAATGCTGCCATGCCCATACCGCGTGCAATTAAATATTCATCAAGGGCAACCACGGAGGATAAATTAACTCTACATGCTGCTAACAACTTCTTGTGGGAAGTGAGTTAATCAAGTATTTAAAGATGATCGGGCAATCTAGTGATGTGGTCCACGCCGTTGGAGAGATGGGTGAGATCCTGCCTGTCCCTACAGGATATCCACAAAGGTCCTGCCTCCATGCCAAGCCCCGGAGAGCCACCAGCCCCCGTGGCCATGAAGAGCTCAGAGGACAAGTGTCAGGCTAATTGTGTGCCTTCATCTGTGCTCACGCTTATTCAAAATAAAGAACGTTCTGGGAACCAGGACCTTATTCTGGGATGCATGAACCCTGAGGCCGTTTCCTACAGCTGTCCTGTGCCTCGCTGGGTGACATTCCCGCTCACTGCCTCCTTCCTCCATCCATAAAACTGGCCAAGCTCAGCCTCCCATGAACGCACCGGTTGTGAGGAGCTCAGATTGGGGTGTGGAAAGGGAGATAAACACCTCGGCTAGGAAAAAGTGCTGCTCTTTCAGTGGGCTGCAACGAGTTTCTCATGCTTTTCTGGCTCCTATCAGCCACAGCTGAGGTGGAGCCATATTTTCTCCGAGGTCTGCGCAGCTTTCTGCGGCACGTGGGAAGCTCTGCCAAGTATTTCCATTTTCCTCGCCAGGGAAAACCAGGTCTTGGATGCATCTTTTACTGCGGAAATCACCCCGTGCAGCTTTGTAGCGCCAAGAATATTTGTTGCGGGGTAATGAAGCAAGAGGCAAAGGGCTGTTGGGCTCGCTGAGGGTGATGTGGTTTCCCCTCTTAAATGGCACCGGCTGCTGGGCACAGTGGTGGAGCATGACAACCAGCCGAGGACCGGCCACCTCTCCCACCACCAGCTTGTTGCTGCCATTTTGGAGTAATACTCGTTATCTGCATGGGTTGTCTTAATGGCGTAATTGTCTGGTATATAACAGCGAGCCCTGCTTCTAATCAAAACAGAGTCTGGTGCATAAATATTTTACTCACAGAAAATTGTCAGACCAAGCTTAGCAAATGCTGCTGGAAATATATGAACTTTAAATAACTTCCACATGTGAATACGGGCCCTATTTATTAGCAGAAAAAAAGCGATTAATGCTTTTGGTCAACACATCTAATTCAGTCTTATGCATCCCATCTGTCACCGAGTCACTCTGAGACAGTTAAATGCACGAGTGGTGACATTTCATACATTTTAAATGTAATTTGTGGGAAATGTTTGCAGATTGGAGCTGCAGAGATAATAAAGGGAGGTCAGACAATGCCTTCTGGGCCCTGCTCGTTTGTCTTGCAGGTAGAAGGATGGTGACACGATGCCTGGCTGGGCGATGGGGAAGACTCCTGGTCCCTGCTCCCCAGGGCCTGTCCGAGGATGGAGAATGAGGAGGTTTGTTGAATGGTCTCCTTCCATGGAATGAAACTGCCAACTTGCCCAATTTGCAGGTGTCTGTAGGCTTTCCAAACTTTTTTTTTTTTTTAGAAAAAAGAGTCTTCTGCCAATACAGACCTGATTAGGGCAGTTCCAAACTACCAGACTCTGAAGGGGACAGCATTCATGAGGTTCATGCCTCTCGGCACACGTGGGGGTGGGGTTTTTTATTTGTTTGTTTGTTTCCCTAATATTTTTTTAAAGTATTTTGCCATGCGCTTGCATTATCTGTCTGTTCCCTTTCCTGTCTCTTTGCTCTGTAGTTTCCAACCTGTTGGTAAAGGGAAGCCAAGGGGAAGCAGCTGCTAGCCTCCTGCCTCTGAAAGTGTCCCCAGAATGTGAAACATGGCTGTTGGTACCATCTTTGGGGGACACCTGTGATGCCCACGTGCTTTTCTGCTGTCCATTGCCCCCAGGAGCCAAGGACCTGTCTCAGTGCCTCGTGTCCCATGCACACACTGCCAAGGGAGACAGATGGGAGCTGTGGTCTCCAAAGGGTCTGGAAACTGGTGATGTTGCCCAAGGAGGAACGTTGCAGCAGAAGGTGGGAGTCCAGGTCTGGTGGGGTGGGTTGGGGCTGGAGGAACCAGATGGGCTTTCCTGGGCATGGGGAACTGGTGGTGCCTGCAGAGCTGGGTGGGCGCCGTGACCCATCACTCTCCCTGTAGCTATCTGGTAATAGTCACCTGTTTTACTACCATCAGATGGTAATGTTTAGAGAAATTGGTGCCTACAGCTCAGGGAAAGTTGGCATTCATTACAAATATTGGCTCAGCTGCTCAAATTGCAGGGGAATTACCTCTGACTGTCAAAGAAACCTTATGCAATGAGTTGTGTTTCACAAAGACTTGGGTGTCCATGTGCAGGTGATAGCTCAGATTATCTTTGTTGCTCAATAGGGAGTATAGTTTGAATACTCTGTGAAACTGGGTTTCCCCTCCTGGTTCCCTTGTCCATCGGCAGCAGCGGGTCTGGGTCAAAAGTGCAGGAGGAGAAGTCTTATCCCAGCAAAATGGTGGGAGAGAGGAAAATGACACTGGGGCTGGACAGAAAGGAAACCTCTGGAGTTTTTCTGGAGTGTGGGGTGTGAGGTGAGGGTCCCTGCTCAGGGGGACGCCCCTGGGCAGGAAGAGCTGCCTCAGGTGGCCCCTCATCCTGGTGGAGCAGGGGAGGGCATTGGGCTTCAGTGCAACGAGGCAGGACCAGTTGCGGGTAAACATCAGGGGCATCAAGAACCAGGGGAAAAAACTGAAGGGAAATCTAGAGTGACTTGGAATTGAAGGCAAACAGGTTTGGTTTTTTTTTCCTTTAATTTTTACTCTTTGGTGAAATCTGGTTTGTTTAAGGACATTTTCAAAGATACTTTTGATGCCCTCAATTTTTCTCCTAATACAAGAAAACTACTCATTATAATAATGTCCTGCAGTGCTTTTCTAATTAGTAGTCAATATTAGTTCAGGACCATAACTACCCCAGCAAGACTAAATCACGTTTTCACTATAGCTAAACATGTATTTACCAAGCAAATTTTAAATCTTTATCTGCAATGCTTTCTCTGTCATAATCTTTATACATCCAGTTTTGTAATAAATTAGAATTGGGATAGCTGTGGAGTGAAATCCAGTGGCAGCTGTATTTCAGTTCAGATTTGCATGCCCCTTGGGTGTTTTGCTTCACCAGGAATTCTTTTTCAAAGCCTTCCCTGAATTGAAAATTTAAAAAAAAAATAAAATAGATGAGACAAGAGCAGATCTCCTTTGTGCAGCATACGCTTTCATACCCTAATCGTTCCACAGATAAAACATTATGCTGGCTCCCTGATGCCATCCTCTAGGCTCAGTCCAAAATACTAAAAGATAACTTATGTCTAAACCACAAATCGTTTCCTGTAACTTAAAATGTAGAAACTTTGGCAAGGTAAGAGCACATCTGGCATCCAGATCCTCATGGGATGATTTGGGGACATGTTGTGGCAGAAAGACATTCCTGGCTAGAAGAAAGGGGAGCCTCTCTTACATCTCAGATTGGATCTCAGGGCTGGTTTCCCACAATTAGACTCAGGGGTGTGAGGAGTTCTGGCCCTTCGAGAAGCCTCCAGCAGAGCCACCTGGGCAACAGCTCCTCTGGCCCTTGGGGGGTGATGCCAGTCCCTGAGCTACCGAGGTGTCACCAGGAGCAGTTCTGGATTTCCATCCCACAGGAGTGGGGATGAGGGTTCATAACACGTAGGAGCAGGGTTTCCTCAGCACAAGAAGGATGTGTTCCAGAAGAAGCCATGAAGATGTTCCAAGGGCTGGAGCCCCTCTGCTGTGAGGACAGGCTGAGAGAGTTGGGGGGGTTCAGCCTGGAGAAGAGAAGGCTCCGGGGAGACTCTAGAGGCCCTTCCAGTCCTTAAAGGGGCTCCAGAAAAGCTGGGGAGAGATTCTTGATGAGGGAAGGGAGCCATAGGAGGAGGGGGAAGGGTTTGACACTGAAAGAGGGAAGATTGAGATGAGATGTGGGGAACAACTTCTTTGCTGTGAGGGTGGTGAGAGCCTGGCCCAGGTTGCCCAGAGAAGCTGTGGCTGCCCCATCCCTGGAGGGGTTCAAGGCCAGGTTGGAGGGGGCTTGGAGCAACCTGGTCTGGTAGGAGGTGTCCCTGCCCAGAGCAGGGGGTTGGGATGAGATGGTCTTTAAGGTCCCTTCCCACCCAAACTGCTCTGTGATTTATTCTGTAATTCCATTTCCAGCTCTGTGGGGCCGTGTGTGCAGTAGTTGCAGAGCTGAACTCTCTGCAGCTTATAAAGATGGTCCCTGTTTGTGCTGGCTGCTGGGACGTATGGTGATCACCAAGAATTTCACTGTAGATTTGCTAAAACCTATTGATCTGATAACTAGTCTTGAGAAATCTGGAGGTTTTCTTTTCCCTTTCAATATTTTGCTGCTTTTTCTCTTGCACCAGAGGTTGCCTGAAGTGGGATCAGGACAATGGTCAAGTTTCTGGCTTCTACAGTTGTGTGCTATTAGTGGTCAGCATCTATTCAAGCACTGTAGTACAGTAACAACCTACAGGTATGTGACCAACATTTATAAACTAGAATCCCCCTGCGCAGTGAAATACTTGAAGTTTTGAAGTTTTTTTAATCTAAGGATTTTCTTGCCTGTGCTTTTTTTTTCCCCCATGTATATTGAACATCTATACACTGTCAGGTAGACTTGTGTGCAGCTATTTGCAAAGTGGTCCCTGAGATGTATTAAAACACCTTCTTAGGAAAGGTATAATCAGGAAATAGAAATAAAGAAATGTAGTATTTAATAATTATTTACCATAAATATCTTCAGTATAAATTCATTTATAAACAGGATTATAGAATATTGTTAGGATTAAATGCATGATTGCTATGTATGACCCTGATGGATCCAGTAATCCAGTTCTGGGTTTGGGATGTGCAGGTGCCCAACATTAGAGCATAAGGGACTTTTTCTTCCACGGATGTTCTGACTTTCCCTGTGGCACCAATACAGTTAAATTGGAGCTGAACTCTATAGTGTGGATAAAAATGAAGTACAGCAGGGGGAAATGAGCTGGTTCAGGCAGTATTAAGCAGAAAAATCTCCTCTGAATCTGAGTGATTTTGAACCTTTAAAAGGTTAGAAAAACATCCAGGGTATACCCCATTATCTGCTACTCTTGCTTTTCTTTCCAGCCTGTCTTTTAAACAGTTTGCCATGAAATGGCAGCAGCAAACGCTTGTATCTGGTAACAAGGTCCATTATAAACGTAAAAGCAAGAAAGTGTCTCACAGAATGAGATTTCCAGATTTCACGCATCTCGCTGAAGTCAGCGAAGGGATTTAATTCAGCCCTCTGGTCTCAACAAGGAACTGACAGCTCCTTTGGAAGACAAACCTGTATTTTTATTTCCATTCGCATGCATAAGAAAGTCTAGGTTTGGGGCAAAGAGGATGCACACTGGTATAAGTTAAGCCAAGAATGTGACATTAGCAAAATTAAAATCTTAGGAGTCTAGTAATTATTAATGTAGATCTAATTGTTAGAGAAAAAGCAGAATAGTGCTGTTAAATTGTCACATTCTTCTCCCAGTGGCTCTGGGAGCTGATGTCAGGTTCTCAGTCGGGGGCTGCCCTGGGTGTCACGGCGAGTGTCTGCACTGGGGGTCCCTTGCTAGGACCAACGTGATGTCCACGTTGTTCTTAATACGTTTTGCATGAGTGTACATATGTCGCTCCACGTGGGGAAAAGTGGCTATGCCTCTGGACTCATTAGTGTTTAACGAATCATAAAATTAATCAGTTAAGTTTTTGTAAATATACCTTTGGCAGGGTCAGCTATGGACTATAAAAAGGGCTGTCGGTCCCTGTGTGGGATTCTCCTGTGAAGAGGGAAGAAGCCACATCCCAGTCAGTGTGATGTGCGTCTTGTAAATCAAATTTGAATATTTGCTGGCGGACCTAAGGAAGTTGTGATGCGATCAGTAATACACACTGTAAAATTGCTGAAGCTTTTATGTGTCTACACACCCTTCTCTCTAAAAACAAAACAAAACAAAACAAAATAACCCCAAACCAAAAAAACCCAGTTTTTATGTATTAAGAAGGGAATCGGTGAATTAAAGGTTCTTCTCAAGCTGTTTTTCAACTACATTTCATAACTATTTCTAGTGTTAGATCAATGTGCTCCTAGCATACAATATACTGTTATTATTTACAGGAGGGGAGGGAAAAAAAAAAAGAGTAATATAACCTTGTGGCCTTTTTCTTAATGAAATGAATGTCTGATAGATTCATGGAGCTATTAGAGAGGCTGGAGGAAGCCATGTGGTGGAAAGCACATCAGTATTGCAGGTGCTGAACTTCTACAGGTTTTTCACAATGATGGGAGGAGGTGAGGTTGGGGCTGGAGTAGGGGACTTAACTGACTTTGTGCAGCTGAATAACGTGAACGAGGTACCTTTCACAAGGAAGGAGCATTTGTTTTTGTTAACTGGGTAGAGGCAGTAAAAGTACATGTTCATCGTTGGACTTGGACGCTCACAGATGGAATGTTGCAGATTTTTTGACGTTAGTCAGGGGGAGGACAGTTGTAATAACACCCATCATTTTACTGAGATACTTGTAAAATCCCTGAGAGCCTGCCGATGATGACTTCTTCTTAATCAGGGAGAGATGAAAAATGGATAAATGGAATTTAGTATCCCACATGGATATGTGACCACATATGGATTTAAATGAATACAGAAAGAAAACGATTTGAGATAAAAAAGAGCAATTCAGAGCCTCCTCCGGAGCAGCACTTGTACCAAGGGTTCATCCTGCTGCTTTGCAAGATCAAAGGATCATCAATGTAACAAATGGGTAGGAGGTTTTTAAATTGAAAACAAAACACTTCTTCGATTTTAATAATAGTAATAGTAAACCTGGCTGCTTGGTTTCGGTCACAGTAACTTTGTGACTTTTTTTGAGATAATTTCAGTATGATCAGTCAGTTCTGATCCTAAGAGAGCGAAAGAGGAATCACTGGGTATCTGACTGATTGTAGGATAATCTGATGGCCCACAGTTCTGGAAAAAACAGCAGGATGATATTAAATTTGAATATGCATTTCTAAAAAAATTGGAAATGTTTAAAATTAAGTAGATTTAATTCTGAAAGAAAACTAGTAGAGAAATTGAGTCAGGATCAGTTTTCTGTTTTGACATCATTTTTTACAAATATTTCTTGTGATTTCTATAAAATACACATTTTACTGAAACAGCAAGTTCTAATTTGTCTCTCCCTAGGCTCAAATTAACCCTTTTCCTGAATATTACTTTTTGCGGAATTTGTGTCTTTCCATGTTTCATTCTAATTAAGAATGAAAAACAACATCAAGATCTTTCAGCCAATGGAGCCTCGTCCCTACCTGTGAGAGATCTCCTAGGCCTTCATGGTAGCACCTGAAATCACCCCTGGTCACCAGGGACCTTTATGGGGCGTTTTATCAGTGAATTGACAGGAGCTGACAGAAAGGCCGCAACATTTCAACAGCCGGGCCGGGAGCGTCATTCCGAATGCGATCGGAAAGACCAAGAGGAAAACGTTAGGCCGTGACTGACATGTACGCAGAGAGAACAAGCTTTACCTCAGCTTCTGTGGTTCATAAGGAATTCAGTTTGACAAAAGGGTAGGTAACCTCTGCAAAGCACAGGGGACCGCTTACTCAGCTTGGAACTTCTGTTGTTTGTACATCATCAAAAAAACGATCCTTGGGCATCACTAACTGGCTGGTGGGTGCTCCCAGAACAGGGTGTTGTTGATGCAAACTCTTCCTCCTCAGAGCAGACCCTGCTGTAACAGAACGAGTGCACTGGGACGCATTGAGGTCCTGTTTTAGGGTGTCCATGGCACAGTGACCCCCAAGCAAAGCTCAGCTGTAGAGATGAGGATCATTTGGGGTGGTGTCCTCTGTGAGTGCCTGTCTTGCATGTTCATGAGGGCCATAGCCAAGAGACCTTTAGCCCCACTGAAACCCCATAGGGACCACCCGTCTCCCACCTTCTTCACACAGAGCACTTCCCAAGTATTTCAGTTTCTCTGTGTCTGGCTTGATGGCAGCTTTCACCGGCAGCTCAAATCCCTTCTCAGGCCTTGCTTCCAGCCCTGAGTTGCTTTGAAACCATTTTAGATGTTTCAGTCCCCCTTTTTGTTTGCATTTTGTATTTCCTGCTCCTTTTTCTCCTTTAATGAATTCCTCAAAGCAGATGGTCTTCAAACTCTGTCTCTTTCAAGAGACATATTCTCTCATCTAAGAGAGACATATTTCTCTCATCTGAAGAGAGTACAAGAAGACTTTATTGCCTTGGGGAGGAACATATATACCCAGAAAATGCACGCTTTGCAGAGCCTTTAATCGTCAGGCCTGCAGCAAGAAATAGAGGCTGTGTTTGCTGCTGTTTGTGAGGCTGACCCATTTTTCTGCCTTAGATATGGGAAATCTTGAATTTTGGGGATCCATCTGTGTATTCAATCCAGACGCCTTCTGGAAGGTGATAAGAGTCTTTCAGCCATGACTGCAATACCAGAGGAGGACTTTTTTCTCTCTGGGCAGCAGAAGAAAGTAGCCTTTGCATCTCTTTGTCTTCCTGCTGTGTGATGCCCCAGCTTGAAGCAGTCTGGAGCAACCTGGAGTTATGAGAGGATCCAGATGTGAAAGCAAAATCTGTGTGTCACCTTCCTCCATGTCTTGTTGACTGAAAAGAGTTGGACTTCTTCCTCAATGTCTCTCTCAGCCTGAGACTGGTCTTCTCACACCTCTTGGCCTGCTTGCCCCACCAAGTAGGACATGCACTCGTGCAAGTCATAAATTGCTCTCCCGTGCAGTGGCATGGCCAAAGGATGTCCTCTCCCACTTTGATCTTGCACTTTTGGCAATGGGATTAGTGCATCCTCTGACAGGAGGATGTCCTCTCCTTTCGTGTCCTTAGCTTCACTCCAGGCAGAGGTCTGCGCCTAACAGGAACTCCTAAAACCTGACTCTAGAGTCCTTTTTTCCACCTTCACACCTTCCTCCCCCAAGGAGCTGCCAGAGACTATTTATTTTGTCCAAGAATGAAGGGTCTCTGGGAAGTCCTGTTGTCAGACAATCTTAGGTCTTCCACCAACTTCTGCAAGGAGGTGGTGACCGAGCTCCAAGTACCACTGTGGTTTGCACCAAGTCCTGCTCTTGGTGACAGACTCTGCATCTACTTCTCCATCTTCACTTGCCACTCTTCAAACCCAACCACTTCTAACCAGGTGGGTTCCTGCTGGGCTGGACTCACTCTGCCAGGTGCTGGTGTCAAGGACAGGTTTTCTTCTCTCACGCACAGTTTAGTTAATACCTAAAACATCTTCAGACAGCTTAGTTGTGTAGCAATAGGATTAGCAAGACATACACAAGGGAAGGTGCTCAGAGAAAGAAATAATTGTACTCTTTCAGCCTATATTTATATCTTTATTGTTTGATGTGTGCATCTCTAATTTGGCCAGGAAAACCAGAGAAGCTCCCTGAGATAATTTGACCGTAGGAAACCCAGACAATGTGGCCTGTCAGTGCACAGTCTCCAGAAGTGTAGCGCGTTGCCTGCAATGGTGTCAATCACTTCTTGTAATACAGTCTCTCATTTTATTGAACTCAAAACAGCACTGGGAGATGTCAGCCCTCTCTCCCGTGCCTCAATTCCCCTCTCAGCAGCCTTTTCAGCAGGCTTTGCAGTTGCACAGACATGTCAAGCTGTAACATGGGCTTCATGGTCCTGGCACTACAACTACCCCAGCCACTCTGTCTTTGCAACCCTTGCCTAGAAACCACCTCAGGAGAATCTGCTGCAGCAGGGATTTTGTCTTTTAGTAGTGGAAAACTCTCAAGACTTCATTGTGGTTGGGTAAGAAAGCACTGCACCTGAAGCCCTCACTGCTTTCTGAGAAATGCAGAGCAACTTGTGCTGGTTTTTGGGGCAGACTACAGTCTTATTTTTCCCCAGCGGTGTTTGGGATCCAGCAGACATCTGCAGCAAAATTCCTTTCCAAGTGGTTCCTCCTGACAGGAGGGCAGGTGCCAGCAGAGTGCAATGGGCACATGCTCCCATCCTCGGTGCCTCCAGGCCTTTCCTTGCTAAGAAGGCTTGTTAACATGCAAATGCCTTGGAAAAATGGGAGCAGCTGGGAAGTGAGCTTGGTGTCAGCGGCTTTACGTTCAGGTGGAGACTGAGGCTGCCAATATCATCCTCTACATAAAGAAGGCCCACAAGAGGTGTAACCTACGGCAAATCCATTTGCTGCCTGCTTGCATCTCAGAAGTGTTACAAGTTGAACTATTTTAGGTAGATAAATTGCATGTGGGAGGACTGAGATGACTTGCAGTTTGTGTTAATTTCATATTGATTTCTTTACAACCCAGAGGACCAAGGAGGTCACACTGACTTCAAAATGGAAGACCTGGCAACCCATTTGGATGTGTCTGGGAAGATCCGCAGATCTTTTTGCCTCATCCTTTTCATTGCAAGAACATTGCAGAAGGTAAGACAGACTTTACCCAAGGAAGCTTATCAAAGTTTTAATTGCCTGCAAGGACCAAGGGTAGGGCAGTTTCAGGACAAGATCAGACATCCTGCGTTTTGGTTTTAGCACTAGATTTTTGCTCAGCATTTCACATCACAATGCTGGTGTTGTTCTTGGGGTTAGGGTGGACTGCTCTTCACCACCAAGAGAGATTCTTTTGCGTTTGTTATTCTCTCACTCGTCTGCAATGTTTTTCTGTAAGGGGAGATGACCCAATGCAAAACATGAAAACATTTTAGAACGAGAGAGAATGGCTTAAAGCTGCAACAGGGTGGGTTTAGACTGGCCATTAGGAAACAATTCTTCACAGAAAGAGAGTGGTCAGACACTGGAATAGGCTGTCCAGGGATGTGGTTGAGTCACCATCCCTGAACGTGTTTAAGAGTCGTTTAGATGTGGTGTTGGGGGATATGGTGTAGGGGAGAACTTTGCATAGTGAGGCTGATGGTTGGACTGGATGATCCCAAGGGTCTTTTCCAACCTGAATGATTCTATGGTCCTGCAGGTGCGTAGTTAGAAGGGGAACGCTGTCCTGCTGCAGCGTGTCCAATGCAAAGGAGATGTTAATATTCAGTTACGCAGTCTGGAGTTTATATCGGAGATTACATTGAATTGGAGATGTTCTTCTCACAGCCATGTTGTTTAAGGGTGGGAGCTGGGTGGTGCCTTCCCCCTGAGATCCTTTACCCCCAGTGCCCAAGAGACCTCTTCGGGCTGCAGCTGCCTCACTTCTCTGAATTCCTGCTATGCTTCTCCCACACAGACACATGTTCCTCTTTCTGACACAACAGCCATGAAAATTTCTGGATCCACATGTATTTTGGGTGAACTTCTCTGCACATGAAGTCATCTCCTCTTTCTCTTAACCAGTTTGATAAAGAAGTGTTGTCCTTATGCCTGTTGATGAGCAGAAACTCTTACTAATTTCTATTAAATAAACTCCAAGCTGTAAATACATTAGAATATTTTAGTCCATTTTCCTGGATAATATAATCTGTGATCATTTGATCAATTTTTGTGAATGCAAAAGTTTCTCATCTGCTCTACTGTAATATTGAAATTCCCCCCCAAGCCATCTCTAACTGCTCCAGCAACAGGTTCTGCGTGCGTTTCACTCAGGAAGCAAATGACATTACTATGTGGAAAAAAAAAAGTGAAAATAGGTTTCTAAATGCGTATGCACAACTACTTATGTCAAAGGAGTTTATCAGTTTGTCCGATCATTCCAGCAAGTGCCACATAACTTGTCCTGAGCCGGATAGCGAAGCAGACATATCCAATACTCACCTACAGCATAACAACTGGCAAGTTGTTGTTAAAAATGTGTTTTGCCGTGATCAGGGGCATTCAGCAAGCAGACAGACCAGAGTCACCGAGCTGCTTGATATAAACCAGCTGCTCTGATGGGTGTGATTATGTGTGTATATATGCACAATTTGATAATAGGACTAAAATCCCCATGCTGTGATTGAATGGCTATTTTCTGTTTAAATATTGGCGGGGGGGTTCTTTGGGTCATCAATAGCTTTTGAATGTTAAAATGAAGTATTATTTTTTTCTTGAAAAGAGAGAAACTTAACTTTCAGATGAAAAATTTGTGGCTGTAGAAGTTCTGCTAAAGGTCTGGGAAGATAAACTGAACTTGTAAGGGAGTTTTAGGGATGTGAGGCATTGGAAATCAAAGTGGGATTATCAGCTCTTCTTCTACTGTTCCTGTGACTAAAAACCCGTATGTTTTCTGTGCTTCTATAAGCCTGAAGCTTTCTTTTAAATTTCATAGTTATAAGCAAAAGATAGGGTAGAATATTATAAATGCAGAAATCTTAATTAAGTGAAGGAGAGTCCTGTTTGCTTACTGATGCGTAAGAAGTTCATTCTGAGGACTTATATCTTAGTCATGTCATTTTAGTTTTATTTTATGCCATATTTTCCTACAAAAATTGCTTTCAGTTTTCCTGTGTGGCATTGGATTCCCTATTTTCAGATATTGCTGCCGATAAAGCTGAGTTAATAATGTAATAAAGGTTCTCTATTTGTAATTTAACCTGATACAATGTATAAGTCTGCTGATCTCTATATCCATGAAAATCTTCTGTGGGTCAGGTCTTTCCCAGACCGGCATCATAAACTGGCAGTAATGGTGATTTCTGGTTTATATCAACATCCCTCTCGCAGATTTAGCTAATACTTCTTATTCTTCTCACTCAGGTGTTAGTCCCAAACTGGGGATTTCTGGTTAATCCTTGTTTCCTACTGTGTCATGTCGACCAAAACGGCTTTGCTGAGGCAGATCTTCCCCAGCCACCCTGGCACGTTCCCTGCACCAGGGCAGGACCTCCAGGTTTCCCTGGGAAAGGTGCCAGAGGAGGGGGCTTCTGCATCACCCTCCAGGAGCCCCTTCTGGAGAACCAGGGGGGGCGTGGGGGGTGAGCTCTGCTCCTTGTAATTACACCTACGAAATATTGAATGAATTGGGTCGATTGAGGGTCAGAAACTGGATTTTATTTTTTTTTTTTTTTTTTTTTTACAAAATAATTTCCATATCCCTAAACAGATCGTTGTTCACTCCTTTCNCAAAATCATTATCTTCGCTTGGGGGGGGGGGCAGTGTCCTGTCACTCAGTGTCAGCAGCGCTGACTAATCGCTGTGTGGATTCCCTCCAGTTATTAGATTCCTAAATCCCCAAAGTGCTTTGGGGGGTGGTGTTTAGAGGTGCATTTAAATGTATTTACTGCCGTCAATTCTGCTAAGTGCTCTTCTGGCCGCCTTCTGTGAAAGCAAGAACAACGCTGGTCATTTTGCTGTGTTTTGCTTGTTGTAAAGGCTCCTGCTTTTAGCAGGTGAAGCTTTTCATTAGGCTGTTGTAGGAATAGTGTGAAAAAGATGCTATTTGCCAGCTGACCTGCCTTGTTGAGAGGAGGTAGGAGGTAGAGGTGAGATGAAAGGGAACAAACTGCAGTGTGAGTCCTTGTAGCCGCGTCCAAGGGCTCGGGGACAACGAGGGTCTGGAGAGGGGTGTTGTTTCGTACCTGTTGTTGTGTTGCAGGTCCGTAATTCGGATACAGGGCTGTAGGTCTCCATCAGCATCACGAGAGCAGGCTTTGTACCAAATCTGACCAAAGACCCACCGGTGCTGACCCCTGCCCTGGCAGCAGCCCGCAGCAGATGCTGAAGGAGGAGTATGAGGACTGGGATAGAGGACAGTGATGTTTTGCTGGTAGAGGTTCCCAGCATCCATAAATCTGCAGCTTAGAGACCTCCGGCATCAAGCAATCTTTTTGTCTTTAAAAGTTCTTGATGGGTTACTCTTCAGTGAATTTGCCTGATTGCATTTTGAATTTAATTATGTTTTTAACAAAAATGCATGTTCGTTGTCCAACTCCTCTCTGACTGCATTCTGCTGTGACATACACCTCCTACACGGATGCAGGCAAACACAGAAATGAATGATTAATACCCTCAGTGAGTTCAGTTTCTTGACATCCAAGAGATTCGCCAGCATTGAGGCAAACCAGATCAGCTGAAATGGTCCCTGTCCCCCCATGTAAGTCACAAACGCTTTTGAGCAAGGCATTGTTCAGGAGATGACCCTTGTGCTGGGCTAAAGGATGCTGACCTCTGGACGAGAAGTGGCTCTCAAAGGAGAGGATGAGCAAAAAGGCCACTACATTTGTCTGAGCATGGGCAGGGAAAGAGCAAGGGCTGACGTTCAGAAAGTGGGGGCACACTCATGGTCACAAGCATTCCGCTTGGGGCACACCAGCTGCTGCCAAGCTAGAGGCCCTCACCCAGGGATGGGTCCATGCTGGCACAGCTTTCTCTGGGGTGCAGAGCACGTCAGGTCCTCCATGGTGCTGTTTGCTCCCTCTGTGAAAGTTTTTGGGCAGGAGTCCAACCTGCTCTTCCATAGAATCACAGAATGGTTAGGGTGGGAAGGGACCTTAAAGATCACCCAGTGCTACCCCCTGCCCTGGGCAGGGACACCTCCCACCAGACCAGGTTGCTCCAAGCCCCCTCCAACCTGGCCTTGAACCCCTCCAGGGATGGGGCAGCCACAGCTTCTCTGGGCAACCTGGGCCAGGCTCTCACCACCCTCACACCAAAGAAGTTCTTCCAAAGGATGGAGGTGCTGCATCACTGACCCAGCAGGCTCTTCAGCACTGCTTACCTGGGGAGGGATGGCTGGGGCATGTGTTTCAGCTCATTCCTTTGGTCCCCTCCAGCCATGATGTTTTGCTGCTTCAGCTGAAGAACAAAATAGGTTTTGCTCAAACTGGAACACCTGGGTGGTTGGTAACCCCCGAGGGGATCGTGCCTGGGTGGCAGAGCTGCCACTGGCATCTTGTCATTGCAGACTGTGTTCTTTGGTGTTTTCCTTTAAGGCCCATGACAAATTCTTGAGTCACCCATTCTGAGAAGGCCACTGAGATGAAAACTCTTGGAGCTCGGTGACCAAGTGCTTTGGAGCTGGGCTGGTGACGAGCCTCCGCAGGGCAGGCGATGCTCAGAGCCGACTGAGACTCATCTCCCTTCCGCGGAGCTTCGATTGCTAATTGTTTCCTAAATATTCCAATTCATTTGTAAATCACGTTGCCATAGCAGCAATAATTTCTATGCATTACGAATATCAGACACCTCTCGAATCAATTTGTTTTCCCTTGTTGCCATGGTGACAGACATTTTGTCAGAATTACTTAGGTAGAGAGAAATCTGGAGACCTTTGCAGGGAAGGAGCTGCAGAAGGAGCCCCGCGGGGAGCCCAGGCTCCCTCCTCTCCCCCCATCTCCTCCTGCCCCACTCCAGATGGGTCCCCACAGCTTCCAGCGAGTGTTAGTTGGCTTGGATGCCAAAAACCCTCTTTGCTGCTGCCCCTTCTCCATCATCTTCACCTCCAAACTCCAGGACATCGCCTGTCCATTGCTGGTGGCTGCCTGTCTTCTGGCTGGGCTTTGGACCTCTTCCAGCCTGGCAGCCTTAGGTGCCTTTCTTCTCTGCAGACCCTGATGGTTCCTCCCTCTTTAGATCTGGGACTTTGGTCACACCTCAGCCTTCCTGGGTTTTAGAGCAACGCTTGATAAAACGGGTTGGAAAACTGCCTAGAAGTGTTTATCTGGTACAGTCATTAGTGATGCAGAATAGGTGTGTTTTGAAAAAATCTCAGCAGCTCATTTAATTGCTGAAGTGGCAGATGAGGTCTTTGAAGACTCTGGCTTGCAATATCCAGCATGCAACCTTTTAATTTTATTTATTTTTTTTTTCTCCACAGAATCGGTGCTGCTTCACAGAGGCAGTTCAGTGATGAACTCCCCGATCAATTTATTGAACTACTTCGGGGCACTCTCCCTTCTCTGCTGCTCTGGTCGGCTGTGGGGATGCGCTGCCCCCAGGGAGGGGGGCTCTCAAACATTGCTGCTGCAGCCAGGATTGCTCAGTTCTTAGGACTCCATGAAATGCTTGAGGGGGAAGAAAACTCACAATGGAAAAAAAAGAAAAAATAACCCAAGCAGTATTGGTTTCAATCATCCACACGATCCAGGCTCCTCTAATCTCTAATTTGAAGAATAATGATGACACTTTTAGGTTGCAACCTATTGAATCCATCTGTACTGCGCAACCTAGGAAATAAAAAAAAATATTTGAAAGGATCTGTGATTAAACCTGTGAGTGCTCAAATTAAAGGTGGGCTTTGGTGAACAAATTCACATCCTGAGTATGAGTTTAGAACCTCCTCTCTGGGCTTGGAGGCTCCAGCAGGACCCTAGGGCTGTGCTCCTCTGCTGTGTTTCCACTGCTGTGGGAGGTTTGTGCTCGCCTACCCACTCTGCAATGGGAAAGCCAGCTCTCTCCTCGCAAAATAACATGTAATACTTCTTGTATTGAAAACGTCCAGGCAGAGGAGCCAGAACACTGAAGCAGCAAGTTGACATCTGGCAAACTAACCGAGGAAAACACCTTGCGGCAGGCAGACAAATGCTCCTCCGTACCAACTGTTCCGTAAATCCATCCATCCTCCCTGTACGGACATGCATGCGTAGTCCCTCTGCCTGCAATCCTGAGCCTTGGTATGGTGCTGCCCGGGGTATGAATGTCAGCAAGTCAGAGGGGGAAATCCCCTGAAGAGAACCCTTTTTTTTTTTTTTCCTTATTGAAGATAACCAGAAAATATAATGATGTGCTCTTGCTCCTGAATAAATCATGGGCAGCGGCTAGAGGGATTTACAGGAGCTGTCTGTGTTGCTCTGCCTTTCCCTGCTGCCATGGCTTCACCTGCACGACTACCTCCACTTGGTGGTAGCATTTTCTCTGTCTTCCCTCCTCTCTCCCAGTGTTTTGAGGAGCTGTGGGTGTGTGCAAGGAGACAGTTCCCTACTAAATATGTGATCGGAGTTGCACTGAGCGTGTACTTTCCCTCTGTGATGCAGTGAAGTTTGAAACTCGGATCCATCCTGGGCTGGGTTTTCTGGCATTCAGATCACTTTCTGCTAATCTGGCAAGGAGAAGAAAAAAAGCTTAAAAATTTGAAAATGCCATCCCATGAGCAGCTCTGCCATGTCCCCAGATAGGCTTGACACCCTGCATAGACCCAGGGGGAGGTGACAGTGGAAGGCCCGCACTCTGTCCACCCCAAAACTAGTCTAAAACGTGCTCCAGGTTAAGGGAAAGGTGTTGACAGGGTTTCCTGGAGTCTTCTCCAGGCAGCTGCAGCTTCAGCAGATAGAAACATCCCCCTGTCCTGCCGCAGCAATTCCTTCCCAACTCTTTCTCTCCTGGCGAGAGGTGTTGGGGTGAAGGACTCGAAGATAAGAGCAATGGCATAACATTTTTGGTGAGCAATTTGCCCACGAGGCAGGAGGGACAGGCACCCATTCTCTGGTGCAGGGTGACCCTTGGAGACCCTTGTACCCCCCCAGGCCCAACTTGAGCATCAGTACTGGCTTCTGGAGAAGAGCTGGGTCTACTTTGTCATCAAAGAGGGCAACACTGCTGCTGAGGGGCTGGTTTCCACCCAGCTGAGCAGGAGGGGAAGGGGTTTGTTCCTGGGAGAGGATTGAAGGCAATGCTGCAGGAGAAAAGTTGTGCCCAGGCGAGGTTCTCCACGACGGCACAGCTCCCTCCAATCAAGACTGCCAACATTGGCTTTATTTTTTTATTCTAGCTATTAAAAATCAACATGAACGCTCCACCTTGATAATGCGCTGTACATATTTTGCTCTTGTTACTTTTGGCTGTCATTAACCTTTTGTGGTCTGAGGAGAACTGCGATAAGTGGTGGTGAGGTCTGCCCTGCCAAGGCACTTTGCTCCTGCCTCTGCCGCTGCACAGGTGCATCTCATTTTCTGCAGAGAAAAATTGCAGCACCACCTGCTGTAAATGAAATTATTGTAATATTAATTTTATTTTTTTTTTTAATTGAAGTGTGCCATTTATAAATAGCTTCTCTGGATGGCATTTACTGCTGTTCTCTCTCCCAACAGCAGCAGGCTTCCAATCACCGGAAACTCATGGTTATTAAAACACAGTAAATTGGTTTGCAAGTTAAAAACTCCTATTCTTTTCTAAAGAATCGATTGCCATAGGGGCTGGCTGAATTGTAGAATGGAAAGGGAAAGGAAAACTTTTCATCTCCCACTATCTCAAGGACATTGGTGACCCGGATTGTGGTGACAGCGTTTGCCATGGGTTGTGCCACACTTTGAAAATCCCTTCTGTGACCCAGAGACAGGATGGGACAGAAAAGCATCCTAAACCTTCCCTGGAGCAACTTGAGGCCGTTTCCTCTTGTCCTATCGCCTGTTCCTTGGGTGATGAGAAGAGACCGACCCCCCCTGGCTACCCCCTCCTTTCAGGGAGTTGTAGAGAGCAATAAGGTCTCCCCTCAGCCTCCTTTTCTCCAGGCTGAACACCCCCAGCTCCCTCAGCTGCTCCTCACAAGACTTGTGCTCCAGACCCCTCACCAGCTCCGTTGTCCTGCTCTGGACCCGCTCCAGCCCCTCAATGTCTTTTTTGTGGGAAGGGGACCATAACTGGACACAGCACTCGAGGTGGGGTCTCACCAGTGCTGAGGAGTGATGAAGCTAAAGATTACTGTCATAATAGCTCTTTTATGCCTTCGAGAGCTGGATGGAAATATTGCTTGGAAGGCTCTAGGGGATAGAGGTAAAAAGTGGGGTTAAAATTTTCCGTGTCTCTTTCTGCATGCCTTCTTGGGCTGCCCTCCTGGCCATCCCTGGCAGATGCTGGATGTCACCCAGCTGTCACAGCCTGCCCCATGGGTGCTCTTCACCACTCAGCTGTACCAGATTTTCTAATTTTCTTCTAGGTTTGGGGTCCCCCGGCCCTCTTCAGGTGCTGTGGATGAGTAACGGGATCTGGCTCAGCCTCCCAAAAGCCGTGGCAGGGGGAGGAAAAGGCCATGTCTCCTAGTGCTGCTCTGTGTGACGAGGGGACATTTAAACCAGAGGAAAGCTGCGATGCTCGGTGCCACCAGTTTGCAGAGCTCCCCAGGGAGACGTCGTGTGAGAAAGCCAAGAGCTACGGCCACCTCGTGTGGGTGCAGGTCAGCACGCAGACAGGGTAAGCTGGAGACTTTATGATGGCTTTATAATTACAAGGGCTACCCGTTCTGATGCTGTGCATTACAAATCATTATCTGGGATGAGAAATAAACCTCTTAGCAGATTACTGTTGCAAAATGTATGATACGTAGCTTTCTTGGAAGCAGCCAGCTTCAGTCTCTGTCAAGAGTAGTGTAATTACTGTAATGAGCTTTTGGCAGGCTTTTTTGGAAGTGCAGTTCTTTTTATTCCTCTTTTGAGAAAGCAAAACAAATATGTGACTCTGGGAAAGGAAGGTCTCCTCCAAACCCCTTGCCCCCGCCTTCCTCAACGCCTACATGCACAAAATGAAAGAGGAGAGGGCTTTGCGAGTGTCTTGCTAATGACAGCTTTTCTTCCAAAGTGATGTCTCAGACTGTAAGCAGCTGCTTTTGGAGAATTCAACCTTGACAAGGCATCTGCTCCGACTGCTTTGGATGTGGCAGCGCCGGGGGGGGAGGGGGGGATTTTCTTAGTGGTTGCCTAAACCCCTGGAATTTTACAGTGAAAATAAAGCTAGAGGCAGGTGGCACACATGTTCCGAAGCAGCAAGGCCAGAGCTAGTGGTGGCATTCCAGAGAGGCACAGTGAATCGTAGGACCACAGAAATAGGGACTGAGAGCTAGAAATAGTCCTGGACCCCCATAAAGGCTGTTGCTGTCTTCCCATTGAAACACGTGGCATTCATGGAAATGCAATCACCATGTGTATTATTCGTTTAAAACTAGATTCAAATCTGTGATTTCCCCTTTTCAAAGCCAGTCAGTCTGGTTCTGCGATTCTTTGCATTTGGCCTTTTTTAACTATGGAACATTTGTGATGTTTGGGAGGAGCCTGTGCTTTGCTGGGAGAAGTGAGGTGCCATCTGGGTCCCCACTGATGGTCCCCAGCAGGGACTAGCACACTCCCTCGTCCTCTTTCCCATTGCAGCCACTGTCAGCTCTTTTGGTGCAAAACCAAATAGTTTGCTGTGGACTGAAAATCAGCATGTGGTAAACAAAGGGAGAAGTGTCCCCTCCTGCAGAGGGGATGGCAGCCTTGCTCCCCAGTCTCATCTGTCCTGATCCCTGGGCTTCAAACCAGAAGCAGAGGTCGGTACTGACTCTACAGGCTTTTGTCCACCCTGAAATAATCTGGAACATTAAAGTGACCTGCTTTAATGTGGGTTTCAGCAGCCAAGGGGGATGTTAAACTTGAATTTGCAAATAACTTCTTCCCTGGAAAGGAGTAAAGGTGAGTGAGGGAACACCCCATATTCCACCATGTTCCGGGGCTCTGTCAGAGAGTCACAGAATGATATGGGGTTGGAAGGGACCTCTGCAGATCATCTAGTCCAACCCCCTGCCAAAGCAGGTCCACCCAGAACAGGTTGCACAGGAATGTGTCCAGGTGGGTTTTGAATGTCTCCAGAGAAGGAGACTCCACCATCTCTCTGGGCAGCCTCTTCCAGGGCTCTGCCACCCTCACAGGCAAAGTTCCTCCTCATGTTTAGATGGAACTTCTTATGTTCACGTTTGTGTCTGTTACCTCTTGTCCTCTGTCCTAGGTGACATCCCCCTTGCTGCTTGATTCCACCCTCTGTGCACGCACTGTGCTAATGGCTTTTCCTGCTAACTTCTCTGCTCAACTGAGGAGGACCCAAAGCAGAGGAGGGCACAGGGCTCTGCCCCAGGGCTGGGAGGGATAGCACAAGCAGATGATGCTTCAGCCCTTGTCTGCAGCACTGCTTTTTTGATCAGAAATGTCCAATCACAGGGATTGCGCTTGATTTGGAGCCCCTTTGTGGGGTAGCATGGTCCCTCGAGACACCCAGGAGCCCCAACCTGCAGGAGCATTCCCGATACATGGCAAGAAAGTCAGGGGAAAAACTGGGAATTGGCAGAAAAATAGGCTGGGCAGGCTGGGTATCACCAAGCTAAACTTCCATTAGTGAAAGCCAAAGTGCTGGTTGTGCTCTGTTTGTTCACAGCAGTGCAGCCCCCATGGTACCTGAGGCTCTGGGCGGGAGGGAAGAGGGGCTGGGGACTGTGGCACGGCTCCTCTGTGGCAACTGTGACATCCCCTGTCCCCGCTGGTTTGAATAATGCTCATAAATAGATGGACGCTCTTTTTTTCCTTTCTCCCTGTCAGCTGACGAATTGATGATTTATGAATATGTTTCTGTTATGTGACTGGCTCTGCATCCCTGTAAGGATTATTCATAATAAAAAAAAAAAGATTCACAAAAATAAGGTATGCAAAAGCCTTTCCAGCAGCTAATGTTGTGGGTTTTCTTCCCCGTGTTGCCAACTCGATTTTCGTGGCAGTAAAAAAGTAGTGCTTCTGCAGTACAAAGCTGATCCTGATGGCGCATGATCCACAGCATTCCTGATGGAGGAGAGTGTGGCCTCAGGCAGGGCACAGGAGCATCCCAGGGACTCCCCTCCTGGAGCCAGTCGCTGTGGGGGACAGAAGAGTCCACTCCTGATAGGGGTCTGGTACCTTTGTACGCTCTTTGAAATAATTAGCATGAGGACCAGTTGTTCACGACTTAAAATTGCATCTCCTGTGACCTTTGGCCTGGAAAATGGATCCAGTTTCTACCCGCTGAAGCTGGTGATGCTCCACGTGCCTGGATGTTCCACCACCGGCTTCACCGGCGGCTTTCCTGCAGGGAAGGCTCTTCCAGGGACTTGTTCCTCTGGCGATTGAAAACCCTATTCTGAACTTTATGGCTTGAAGCCACAAAATTTGAATTTTTGGAGGATCCACACCTTGTGTCAGTTTTTCACCCATCCTTGATGTGTGGGGAGCCTGGCAGTGTCCCTGCCCTCCCTCAGGGCAGGGGGTCCCACATGCCTTGGGGACGACCCAGCTCTGTCCTGTCCTCAGTGATGGCCATGGGGAACCCGCTGCAGTTCTTCTGCACTGATGTTGGCCTTGCCTCATGTTGAGGACTTCTGTCAGAAACCTTAGCGCCCTGGAAAGCAGCTTATAGCACTCAGATCTCAACAGGAGATTAAGGGAAAGCTGGAGACCATGTAGCTGGATAACCCTTCAGTACAAAACTTTGGAGCAGGAAAAAGTGGTGCTGCGACAACAGTTTTGCATGTTTTTGATACTCTGAGAACTTGAAGTTTTGTGCTCTCGAGTTTAACCTGGTGCTTTGAGTCATCTGAGGAAGGGTAGCTCCAGCAACAAGACCTTAGGACCATTTTCCAAGGGAAAAAAACAGCCCCTTGTTTGTGTAACAGACTTGAAAACAAAGCAATTGCAGGCTACTCGGAGCATAATAACAGCCTGTGTAAAATGTATTTTGCTCACTACTGTCAGCTTTATTTAAATCTTCGAAGTGATTGTTTTGCGTTTGAGTATATTCTAATAGCTGTCTGTATTGCTGCGTGTGAAAATCTAATTTCTGTGACAAATTATTTTCCTATTCAGTGCGTTAGGTGAAAAGACTCCACATTTCTAAAGCTAAACTGTCTCCGTGTTAACAGAGCCGCTTACAAAGATGCTGGATCGCTACTACCATTGGAGTCGTGCATGTACAGACTGGTTTCCCCATGGAAAACCAGTTGCCCCAGTTTGGCTGCCCCAAAACTATTTACTTTTGCAGCTCATGGCTCATTCTGCGTGTTGCAGCTCTTCTTTGACCAGTGCCCTGTACCTGCTCTGAAGGAACCCCTGAGTTACTGGAAGAGGTCAGCGGTCTTGGATTTCTGCAGGGACCTGGCTCTTTTCTGCTGAGGCCCAGAACTTTGGAGGTTGTAGCACCTAAACCAGGATGTTCGTTGCAGGTGGTCATGCTGGGGTGGTGGGGAGCCTTATTTTCACCCCTGTTCTCCAGGCTGGGTCTCCTGGAGCTTTGGTGGTACCCATGTTTTCTTAACTGTAGTATAAGTGCGGTGAGATTTCTTTGTGTGGTTCTTGCAGTGGCCTCTTCGGTGGCCAGCAAATGGAGGGACAGCCTCCTTGGGGACCAAGGCAGGTGGTCACCCCTGCCTTGGGTGCCAGCAGTGCCAAATGTCTCTCCAGCGAGACAGATGGTAGTGGGTCCAGGGACCATATCCTCAAAGCAAGGTGCATCTGAGGAAAGGGTTGGTATGTCCTCGCCTCAGGTGGGTATCACTCTGCTCTGCCAGGGACATGCAAGGTGGGTACTTAAGGATGGACCTCTCAGGGCTGGTCCCCATCTCCCTTGTGCCTCCTGCACTGTGCGCCTCGATGCTGTTCTTCATGGACATTCTCCTCTCCCCTTCCCTTCACCTACTGCAGCTTTCCATAAAAGATAGTGGCCTGAGTTGATGGTGGGGGGTAAAGAAAATCCATGTTTTTAAGAAAATTGAGTCAGGCTTTGTCTTCAAAGTACAAATAAAAGAGGTGGGCTTGGTTAGGACAAATCCAAACCACGTGTGTGATGTGTGGTGAAGGGCACAGACATGAGTGTGCTGCTGGGGGCAGGTGGTCGTGTCTCGGTGGGTCACTTTGAAACTCTCTGGGATACAACAGCAGCAGAAAACCCACCTGGCAAAACCCCAGCTCTGGGCTGATGGGCTGAAAAGGCTCAGGTTGTGATTAGAGCCCGAGCAGGGCAGAGGGAGAGCGATACCGGGTGTCAAATGGGAAGAAACAAGGCTGGGGGGAGGGGCAAACTAAAATGAAGGGAAAGTAGTTTGGGGGAAGGGAGCGGGGTGGGGGGAAATAAAGCAGAAATATGCTCCCTTTTGAAAATCATACTTTGGCTTCACCCACGGAGAGCGGTTTGCAGCCCGGCGCAGTTAAAGCAGGGAGTGCAGGAAAGTCAGGGAGCTGTGAGGTAACACCACATCTCTCTGGCTTATTGGTCCCCGAGGGACTCCCCGAAGAGAGGAAGCATCTCTGGATGCTTTCCTAGGTGGTGGGAGGTCAGGGGCTGCAGCTGGGTTGCTCCTGAATCTTTAAGCAGCGCATCCTGCTTTCCCTCTTGGGAAACTTCTCATTTACTGGAGTTTGCAGCAAAATGCAGGTCCCCGAGGTCAGGTTCTGTGCTGTGCTGGGACCAGTATAGCAGTAGTGTGAGTGAGACAGTGCCGAGCGGGGCATCCCTGGCTCTGCAAGAGCCCCGAGCCATGCTGGCCACAGGGACCAGCACCACCGCAACCCCAGCAGGTTTGTCCTCTGCTCATGGAGGCGGCGTTGACCCATGGAGTGGTGAATAGTGCTGGAGATGGTTTGAATCACATCACGTACCCGATGCCATCTTTCCTGCTCTGGCTGATGTGCCCTAGCTGGGGTCAAAAGCCAGGTGATTCGTATGGCCAGTTCATGTGGTGATACCACCCCAGCTGGTGGCCAGAGCAGGGTGCCAAGGGTGAGGGCAGGATGAGGTCAAGCTGCACCTTCCCCAAATGAAGTCTGCGATGGTGAGAGGTGACAGCAAAACGGCTCAGTGTCTTCAGGAACTGTCATGCATATGGATGTTACTCGCTTGAGGGATGGATATGTAAATTTAAGCCATGATCTAGGCCTTCAGTGACCTCTGTTCATCTCCTTCCCTTTGTGCCCTCAGGAGCTCAAGGTGCATCTTCTCAGTGAAACCCACTTCTTGCTCCTCCCTGTCATCTCCTCTCCTGGCAGACTGATGCCGTGAATATTTCTTCTTCATGGTGCCTCTACTCCCACTGCTGTTTAACCTCCTCTCACCCCTGCCCAAGGAACAGATCCACAAGCAGAGGCATTTCATGGCTCACAACTGGCTGGTGGAGCTGGTGTCACCGCACCGGGTGCCTGGTGTGTGGTCAGGACCTGGGCAGTAATTTTCTGATACTGATGGATGCTCAGAGCAGGTTACAGAGGTCCACATTTCCAAAAGCCTACTTGATGTGTGCCTTTGTAGTCAGAAAAATCCAGGAGAGCTGTCTTGGCTCCACCGTCACCGCTTTTCTCCCAGCACTGCTTGCCCCCCGTGTTTTCAGTGATACACGGATGCGGTAGCGTCAGGCTCTCGGCTCTGAACTCCTGCACTATGGGTAGCTTTGAAACTTTGGACCTTCATGTGTGTCCAAAGCTCTATTTTCTGGTGCCTGTAATGGAACAATTATGGTTTTCATTTCTTTACCTCTTCTGATACGAGCTCCTGTCTGACTCTCCAAGCATCAGTAATATTGAAATGCTTTTTCACGATACAGCTACCTTAATCACTGTGCTCAGATCATCTTCAGTAACCTGCAGGAGGGAAATGGGCTCTCTAGCACATGGAAAGGTTAAGAAATAATGCTTGGTCACCTTTGCAAAGCAATTTTAGCTCTATATATGAAATAATAAGTACCAGATGAGAGCTATGCATTATTAGCAATCTCTTATCTCCAATTGACCTTTCCCGGTCAGTTTAACACCCAATCAAAAGAAATGAGGACTCGCATTTTACGCTAACTTGGCAATGTGCCTATAGCATCCATTAGGATGTCCCACAAGTGTCTATTACCTCATCACACAGATCATTATGGTCCGCTTTGGAGAGCAGGAATGAAACCAAGGTAAAACCGTGCTGGACGGGCTGTGGCTGCTCGATGGTGTCAGATCACAGCGGCACCAGAGGTGCAAAAGACCCAATGTACAGCAATGGACCTTGGCAAAGTGCTGGGAAGCTTGAAGGGGGGTGTTTCATTTCCTTGGCTGAATTGACTCAGTGACTACTGTCTCCTGAGCAGACTCAAAGAACATGGACCTGTTGGAATGAGTCTAGTGGAGGGCCACAAAGGTGATCAGAGGGCTGGAGCCCCTCTCCTATGAGGACAGACTGAGAGGTGGGGTTGTTCAGCCTGGAGAAGAGAAGGCTCCAGAGAGATCTTATAGCCTTCCAATACCTAAAGTGGCGCTACAGGAGAGATGGGGAGGGACCCTTCATCAGGGAGGGGAGCCATAGGACGAGGGCTTTAAGGTCCCTTCCAACCCAAACCATTCTGCGATGATGATATAATCTGCCACAATGTGGTGTGATATTGACAGCACTCCTCTGCATGGCATGGTTGTCTTCTCCTGCACACAACTTCTGGAATGGGGAGTTTTGTGGCTCTCCTGGAACTATAGCACCATCTCAGCTCAGTTTCTTTGGTAAGGACGTGCCAGTTTCTGAAGTTACAAGCAGTGGGACCCGGGCTACAAGTTGGCCTGGGGCAGGGCAGCGTCCTACCGTAGGGTCTGACCTATCTCTCTCCTCTTCGTCTTACCTGCTGCCCCTCCACTAGTGGGGATGGAGCTTGTTGCCAGGGAAAGGCCTTTATTCAGGTTGGGTTATTTTCTATCAAGGCCAACTCTCTGATGTGTGATGCTGAGGGAAGCAACAGGCCATAAATCATTCTGTCACTTGTCACAGCCCTCGGAATCTGCCTGCCTGTTCACATCCCAGCGCGTCGGGTAGCTCCTGGGCCCATGCTGACCTTTCCCAAAGGCCAGCTCACTCTGACCTTTCTAGATGGAAACAAAAGTCACTAAAATTTCCTTTCTCTCCAGCATTCTTATCACACCAAACTTTAAGGGAGTAATTGCTATTGAATAATGAGTAACTTGACTTTAAATCATTTTACTTTGTTTTGTGTTCACGCCGGTTCCCTTTTTTGATTAGCGTTGAGTGCACATTTGAAAGAAGAATCAGGAATCTGCAACAGGATTGATTCTATTAAAACTGTTTTAGAAAAAATTTTCAACCATACTATTTCTTGAAATTAAAATGAAAAGAAGATTGGTGGAGTGGGGGCAGCTGGTCTAGGACCACTCCCACCCTGCCCCGTAGACATACCACTAAACAGAGGTTTCAGGAAGAGGCGGGTCTGGATTCAATGGGGGAGTTGTGTTTGCATGACACAGTGCTGTGGTATTACATGGAGAAAGAGGAGCTATATGTGGATATTTCCAGAATTGAACTGAAAACAGGACAGCCAAAAAACATTGGATAATCTTGTTTGTGTTTCCCCTTCTGCCACCCGTTCTTGTTCAGTCACTGGTCTCTCAGTTAAAGTAAGCTGAATTTGTTGAGCACTTTGGTCCCCCCCTCACTATAGGTTTAAGTAGTTCTTCCTTTAACTTCCATCAGTTTTCTGTCTTCTTTGAATAACTTGTTCTAATGAGCTTTCTTGCTGCATGCTTTCATTTCTGTGTCATTCTGGCAAAAAAATCACTGTGAAATGTTGATGAACAGAGAGGAAAGAGACAGTCACGGGCATTGGGCTGTGGTGGGAAAGCCTCTGGCAAGGTGCCTGGAGAAGCAAAGGAGAAAAGCTGGGGGCTACTGGAATCAGCTGGTTCTCATGTGCCTTACCCCATGGTCCAAAAACAGCCTAACTCCCTTGAAACAGATGGAGGTACACGTAGGACACATCTTTCTGCACCTGGCAGAGATGTTCAGCCCTACCTTTTTGCCTTCTGAGGGTCTCTAGTATAATTTAATCTTTCACCTTGAAATTCCTATTTTACCTGCATTTAGGAGTCAACTTGGCTACCCTCCACAGTTGTATATGGAGACTTTTTTATACTCTTCTGGTATACAAGGAGTCATTTAAAACATTGAGTTGAAGCAAAGAACTATTTCCTGTCCATGAGAATTACAACCATCTCCCTTCCTTTTGGTGGCCAGGAGACATTCTCCAGCAAGAATGAGTCTTCCTCTGGACCCCCATGTTTTCTGCGGGTCCATACGTAAGAGGCACGATGCAAGCCTCCCATCAGTCTCGCTATATACAGCTTAGAGCTGCCTCTTGAGTAAGACCAGACATGACAGGAGTCAACTGCTGTGGGTGCCCGGGCATCCAACTCTTCCTCCCAGGCAAACTCGAACAGCTGCATTCGCACGTCTGCGCGGCAAAATGTCCAAAAGATGTATGTAACTTGCCAGGTTATTTTGGTATTTTTGGCATTTATAGGCTGTTCTGTACATGCTCTTCTTCTTGTTTGAATGCTTGTGAGAAAAGAAAAGAGCCGTGGTGCTCTGAGACCAATAAACCAACTATCCAAATTAAGATGAATGCAACTGGGACAAATGCAGTTACAGAAAGATGTCTCCAAGCATCTGGATAGTCAATACGAACACACCTAGGCAGCTTTGCCTGTGCCCCTTCAGAAGAAGGTGAAGATTGGCTTCAATGCCTTGAAAAAAGTCTCACATCCCCCAGGGCTTGATGTGAGAGGGTGTCAGAGCAGCATTTCCGTGCTCCCCACTGCAGCTCGGTGGGAGGGAAGGTCCATACACAGCTGGAGATGGAAGCGTCTCCTCCAGAGCAATGTCCCTTTCAATTCCTAACTCTAGGAGCAGGACTCATGGACAAGAGAAGCCATGGGGCTTTTCTGTCTGCATGGCTGTTATCAAGGAATCTGCAGGGAGGATGATGTATTGACAGATCCAAAAGGACTTCAGTCTGCCACATTGGCAGTTTGACATGTTGTAAACCTCATTCGTCCTTAGAAAAGGCAATGTAAAAGTTGTGCTTCTTGCCTGTCTCTTTTGCTTGGCCTTTCATTCAGGATCCTCTCATGACATAAGGACTCCATAGCTCTGGAATGACCCAGAGTGGCCCAAACTGGCCCGCAGTCCTATGGTTTCTTTTAATTTATAATTTTTTTTTTTTTTTGGTGTCATAAATAGTATTTATTCAATAAAAGGAATGGTTCAGAAGAGAATTAATTGTTCTCCTGCTTCCTTTTAATCCAGGTCTCCTGGTAGGCATCCCACTCACTATCCCATTAATAAATAGGAGTTAAAATCTCATCACAGTCTGGCTGTGCTGGGAACCAGCCCATGGGCTATGTTATACTCAAGGTGGAATTGCTATAAGAAGCTGGTAATTTACCATTACTACCCTAATGAAATATTTAATCAGATTAATCAATGTAACTTCATTACCCAGCGTGCTTCTCAGGCTGAGATCGGGTGCCATGGCTTCCTCATCCTTTTGTAATGGGCTTTGGAAAACTTGATTTATTTATCTCCAGCATCTCCTCTCTTATATCTGAGTTGCTACAGCTGGACGGCAAAATCTGTTGCTCATTGATCAGCTCCAGGGGAAAGTGTTTTCAAGAGCTGGCTGGAGAGGAACTGGTGTGTGATTAGACTGTAATCAAGGGTGCTTCATTTTTTTTCCTTTAGAAAGTCCTAGATTGGTTGCTGTAATGAGCCCTGGCTGTGAGAGCTGTCTGCTGAGCGCCCCAGCGTGTCCCCTCCACCCTGCCAGTCACAGAGGGACAAGGCCAGGTAACGTCAGTGAGGATCAGGGAGGGCTGCAGGAGGACACCCTTCTTTCCTCATCAACCTTTGTCTGTTTTCAGACCTTTCTTACAGCAAAACGTGCTCTGTGAGGGACTTGGGTCTTTTTAGTCTGGAGAAGAGAAGGCTGAGGGGGGATCTGATCAATGCTTATAAATACCCAAAGGGTGGGTGTCAGGAGGATGGGGCCAGTCTTTTTTCAGTGGTGCCCAGTGAAAGGACAAGAGGAAATGGGCACAAACCTGAATATAAGAAGTTCCACCTAAACATGAGGAGGAACTTCTTTCCTGGGAGGGTGGCAGAGCCCTGGAAGAGGCTGCCCAGAGAGGTGGTGGAGTCTCCTTCTCTGGAGACATTCAAACCCACCTGGACACGTTCCGGTGGGACCTGCTCTGGGTGGCCCTGCTTTGGCAGGGGGGTGGGCTGGGGGATCTCCAGAGGGCCCCTCCAACCCCAAATCATTCTGTGACTCTGCGTGAGAGCCACCAGGCAATCTGCTGGTGCCTCCCCAGGCTGGTGGTCCCCAGTATTGGGCTTGGCCATGTTCCCATCCAGGCACACTGCTGCCCCTGGGGCTCTGTAGAATGTGTGGGTATGAATAAAACACAGAGGAGTGGAGAGAGAGGCATTTTTGCTGATTTCTTTTTAAAAGCAAAGCTTAAATCCACAGAAGAGTATTAATTTTTTAATTTTTCCCACCCTGTGCCTTGAAGCAGGGCTGGTGGTGGCCTGGCACAGCCAGTATGGGAACATGCAATGCTTCTTTCCAGGGCAAATGCTCAGTGTGGTAAGGTGTACTGCTTCTCTGCAGTGTAAGAGTAAATAATAAATTAATCATATGGAATGAAAGGGTGATGGGCTGGCCATGCTCCTCTGTCCTTGCACACCCAACTGTCCATCCCTGGCTCTGGAGAGAGGGAACGTCGCTGGAAATGGTGCCTGGTTCTTTCATCTCTGTCCACCTCTTTTTGCAGGCTGCCACTTTTATTTCTGTAAGATTTCTATTAATAGGCTTATATTAGAACTTTAGTTAAACCTTGTTTGGAGAGACGAGGTAATGCAGCCAGCACACCCAAGCCGCGGTTTATCTGCAGCTGGGCTGCTTGTCTTGGCTTTTAGTATTTTTTTTTTTAATTAATTTATTATTATTTTTTTGTATCCCCCTGCAGTCTTCCTTGTGGTGGGACAGGGTCCGTGTCTCTTGCTCCCACTCCTGCCCGCTCTCCAGGCACTCCCCACGTGCTGTTAGCAATGCCTTGTCTTCTATGTGCAGAATTTATTTCCTTGGTTAATTTTACTGCTGCGTGTCACGGAGAAGTATATGCAATGTACAACTTCAGCTACCGCTTTCTTGGCAACTAGTAATTTGAAGTTTTACTATACATTATACTGCAGACTACAAAGTCATTGACTTCCTCTGGCTGATCTCAAATGTACTTAAATCATGGATGGATGAACATATTTTTCAAAGATAAGCCCAGAGCAAATGAATTGGATTTATTTTTAATGCTGACTTGTTTCTAATGCCCAGTGACACATGAACAAATGATTGCCATCAGTTGTCCTCTTTCTCTGTAGGCTATTGCTTTGGGCAGGATAATATCAGTGCATTTAGTATTATAAATCATCCCTCTGGCTTGATATTTCTTCTTTAAGGAAAAGGCTTAGATTCAGCCTCCAGAAGATAGATCAAACCTTCCTTATTGTCATGGTACCACTACAGTCAACAGCAAAACTCATGCGATGTGGACGACTCCAGGACACCACGACACGGATGTCTCTCCACCAACTGACCTTGCCAGACCCTGGGTGAAGACAGGGAGGGGACACTGATGGGTTTGAGTGGTCCCCAGGGCACCCAGCCTGCAGGAGCGCGTTCAGAACCAGGCTCAGGGTTTAGGCATGGTCTTTTTACTGTCGGGTGTAAAAGGTATCCTGTCCTTCTGGGCATGCCCTGGGACTAAATCTTTTTGCAGTTGAGGGACAGTGAGCGGGCTCTAATGCCCTCTTCAATGTATTCAGGCACCACAGCTTGGTACAGTGGCCTGATAATATTTTCTGGCTTTCTTTTCCATTCCTTTCCTGGCTTTTTAAAATACTACTTTGTCTTTTATGATTTGTGCTGAGCACCGAGCTGCTATTTTCACAGAACTCTCATAACACGTAATATCTTCCAGCGAAGGTTGTCACTTCTTTGTAAAGGAAAGCATTTTGCTAGACTCACATGTGTAAGCCTTGAAAAGACCATTCCCTTGTGCCATCAGGAGTGGTGAAAAAAACGAGATTAAGGTATGCCAAAAGCACAAAAAGACTCCCAAGAGTGCATCTCCAGCTGCAACTGGAAAATCAGTGTGCTCGAGGAGTGTGATCTATCGCTCATCTGGCCACGTTTTCCTAAGAAAATAAGAAATCTTCCCTGGAGGGAGGTGTATGCAGCTTCCTGCGATGCACCAGCAGCACCTCCCCTGTGATTTGGGTAATGTTGCCTTTGGAAAGAGGTAAAAAGACCCGGGTGTGACACCAAATATCAATGAGGTGGGATATAAAAGCATTAAAGCTCACTCATTCTCAGCTCTGAAGCTCCAGCATGTGAAAGGGGGATGCACTTCCCCATGGCTCGATGGAAAGAGAGGTGCCGGATGCTTTCTGCCCAGGGATGGCTGGATTCTGCCCTGGGAAATCCGTGGGCATCACCCTCCAGCAGGGTCCAGGCACACCACACTACAGGAGTGACAAAATTCAGCATTGGCAGTAGCTCCTGAGGCTATTGCAGCCACATCTGAGGTATCACACACATCGTTTAGAGGAGTCTGTCTTCCTTTTTTTTTTTTTTCTTTCTCTTTCAGTGGAGCGCCTGTTTTTCGACATTTAGGCGCATTGTGCCATATGTTGTTTTTCACGGTGTAATGATGTGAGGCACCTTAACGATGAAAGGCTGGCATCCTTCCCAAAAGGTAAAGCAGCAGAAACTTCTTCTTGCTCAGTGACAAGTTTTGCAAACTCATCAGATGGGCTGACACGAGGAGCTCGGCGTTAACGAGCACCTTTGGCTCACGAGGAACAGGGCTTCCATGCGAAATGCTGCTCATGTGCAACCTGTCCTGGAGCCGTGCCACAAAATTTGGCCACTTAACTGAAGAGGATGACTCCGGAGCAGCACGTGGTCCCCTGTGGAGCGAGGGCATCCTGGTCAGATCCCCTTCCTGCATAGAGGAAAGGGGCTGAACAAAGAGACCCCCATGTCAGGCACTGGGGCAGGTCTGACCCTCTCACTCATATCCCCTCAGTGGTGCCAGAGCCCATTTGCTTTTCTATATATCATAGCAACACTATTATAATGGATTTTTAAATACCCCTCAGAATATATGCTAGGGATCTAAGGAGCTATTAATAGAGAGCATTTTAAATCTCTCCAGTATTGTTTGTGGCAGCCTCTTGTGAATTTGCAATAAAANGCAGATAAATAGTTATATATTAATTAATAATTTTAATTTTATATATAATATTTTATATATTAACACACGTATTTCAATATCAGGGCAAGAGGTCTTCTGCTTCACTGTAACCAGGTTTGGAAGCCCTTGCCCTTGTGTAGCTGTAGTATATCACTGAACCTGGGCTTCAAGTTCACGGCAATATAAACTCTTTTTAAAAAGAACTCACTTAAAATATACAATTTACTTCAGAACCGCAGCTCTTCCATCTTGCATNAGGTGGGATATAAAAGCATTAAAGCTCACTCATTCTCAGCTCTGAAGCTCCAGCATGTGAAAGGGGGATGCACTTCCCCATGGCTCGATGGAAAGAGAGGTGCCGGATGCTTTCTGCCCAGGGATGGCTGGATTCTGCCCTGGGAAATCCGTGGGCATCACCCTCCAGCAGGGTCCAGGCACACCACACTACAGGAGTGACAAAATTCAGCATTGGCAGTAGCTCCTGAGGCTATTGCAGCCACATCTGAGGTATCACACACATCGTTTAGAGGAGTCTGTCTTCCTTTTTTTTTTTTCTTTCTCTTTCAGTGGAGCGCCTGTTTTTCGACATTTAGGCGCATTGTGCCATATGTTGTTTTTCACGGTGTAATGATGTGAGGCACCTTAACGATGAAAGGCTGGCATCCTTCCCAAAAGGTAAAGCAGCAGAAACTTCTTCTTGCTCAGTGACAAGTTTTGCAAACTCATCAGATGGGCTGACACGAGGAGCTCGGCGTTAACGAGCACCTTTGGCTCACGAGGAACAGGGCTTCCATGCGAAATGCTGCTCAGGTGCAACCTGTCCTGGAGCCGTGCCACAAAATTTGGCCACTTAACTGAAGAGGATGACTCCGGAGCAGCACGTGGTCCCCTGTGGAGCGAGGGCATCCTGGTCAGATCCCCTTCCTGCATAGAGGAAAGGGGCTGAACAAAGAGACCCCCATGTCAGGCACTGGGGCAGGTCTGACCCTCTCACTCATACCCCCTCAGTGGTGCCAGAGCCCATTTGCTTTTCTATACATCATAGCAACACTATTATAATGGATTTTTAAATACCCCTCAGAATATATGCTAGGGATCTAAGGAGCTATTAATAGAGAGCATTTTAAATCTCTCCAGTATTGTTTGTGGCAGCCTCTTGTGAATTTGCAATAAAACGATAACTCTGCTGAGGAAATCAATTATGCCAAGCAGTTTGTTACATCATTTTTCAGTGTATTAATTTTAATTTCAACAGAGAAAAAGACATGGTGAATGCATCTATCATTTTTGAACGAGGTGGTGTACAATGGCCTCTTGGGATGCCTCTAGTTCTGCAATCACTACTGTCAATAACTGGGAAGGAGAAATTTTGGGTAATTTCCAAATAGGAGAAATTACTATAAATTGGAGTGAACCAAAGAATGTAACTGCCATAGCCCAGGTTTATTCTCCATGCTAGGGATACAGCATCCATTTGGCTTTAACTGAACAAATGAATGCAGATAAATAGTTATATATTAATTAATAATTTTAATTTTATATATAATATTTTATATATTAACACACGTATTTCAATATCAGGGCAAGAGGTCTTCTGCTTCACTGTAACCAGGTTTGGAAGCCCTTGCCCTTGTGTAGCTGTAGTATATCACTGCACCTGGGCTTCAAGTTCACGGCAATATAAACTCTTTTTAAAAAGAACTCACTTAAAATATACAATTTACTTCAGAACCGCAGCTCTTCCATCTTGCATAGGGTAGCTGCTATGCTTGTCTCATGCTGGATGCCCCACCTATGTATTATTTTGATACCGTCTATACCCCATCTTCCAGGATGAGTAGGATAAAAGGGTTTTGTTGGGCTTTAAAGACTAAGATAGGCCTTAGACTAACCCCATGGTTCTCTCAGCTCTTTCTTACCTAGAGAAAGATATTATCCTTGTATTGGAACTTCTAATATGAAAACAGGGATATTCTTGTGATCCATTTTTTTATCACTACAGTCATCACGTCCCTGTCTTTTGTTCCCCTTCTCTACCCCACACATTTCTGTTAGTACTAAAATGAAAGAAGGGGAGAAAATGAAAGTTAAAATTTTACCTTGTTATTTAAAGCAGGTGTGTATGTTCTGTGTGCTCACAACATGCTGGATTTTGTGTTTCCCTGCTTATCTGGGGTGGGCAGAGGGATCATAGGAGCATAGAATGGTTTGGGTGGGAAGGCACCTTAAACCCCATCCAGTGCCACCCCCTGCCCTGGGCAGGGAGATCTCCCAATACACCAGGTTGCTCAAAGCCCTGTCCAACCTGGCCTTGAACAGCCCCAGCCAATTGAGGTAGGTTGTCCCCATGATTAATTATTCCTAATTATGGGAGAATAGGTGCATTAATCATGCTTTGTGTTGCCTCCTTCATTCCTCTGTACAGCACTGTCTGCAGCCACGCAGAGCATCGCTGGGGAGGAGGGACCTTGCTGTGGGACACTGGAGCAGTGTGAGATGGTGCCTGTCTTCTTCTCCCTGCTCCTGCTGCCTGAAATATCTCCTGGAACCAGAAGGAAGGGACAGACCGGTGCAGCACGGGATGACAAGATCATGGTGAGGTGAAAAGGGAAACCAGGTACCCCACTTCTTATCTGCTGCATCCCCCGGGAGCAGGGGTGGTGGGAGGAGCACACGGGGCAAACTCGTTAAACATGGAACCCATTAAATGTGGGAACTCAAATGATCACATCTTTTCAAGATGTTTCTGTATTGCACAAATAAACCACGCATATTTAGTTAATATTATATATATGTGCATATATGTGTATATATGTGCTTATATACCTACAGCAGATAGTGCATATACAGGCTATACATATTTATAAAATCTTCAGCTTAATGGTCAGTAATCTACTAATTATTTTTTTTACTGCAATGAAAACATAACTGATTTTTGTGATGCTTGCACAGATCAAATGCAAAATTATTCAGGTTAATCAAAATTACAGCCGAATGTTAAGTGTCGCAGGAGGCTCAGGTACTGGATAACTGTGAAATAAAATGGCTGATGAAATTTCACTTAATAATGAACAGTGGTGCCCAGGAGAGAAAAATAACCTTCGTTGTACATCTGCAGTGATGGGCTCTGGCTAATATTATGGAGAAAAGTGATCTTTCCTGCATAGGAAAATAAACCATTTCCCTGTGAGCCAGCAGCACCGGCACTTCTGTAACAGTGGGCACGTTTCTGGTGACCACATCCCCAGGAGAAGTGAAACCTGCGTGGTGAAGGACAACAGAGAGCCAAGCTTGGCTGTGGGTTGAGCTTTGGACACGGACAGAGTGGTCCAGTGGTTCCTCCTGCTGGAAAGGAGAACAAGGAGACGGATGTCAAGGCTGGTCTGAAATCCCTCTGGAGCAGCTCAGTGGGGAAGAGCTCATCCATGCTCATGGCTGGAGGCTGCAACAGCATCCAGGGCCACCACCAAGGAGCTGATGGACAGGGTATGGCAGGAAGCAACTATTTCCCTGTAGGGTATTTCTCATGCTGCTGAGCTGTAACGCAGGCTCAGCTGCATGGGCTGCTCTGTAGACCAACGCTTTAAGGGCAGTGAGGGAATGGACAAATTCCTGGGCAACCAATGCAGTGGTGACCATCAGACCTGGAGGTCTGGATACAGCATCTGGCTCCACAAATCATAGATTCATGGAATGGTTTGGGTTGGAAGGGACCTTAAAGATCATCTAGTTCCAACCCCCTGACATGGAGACTGGAAAATCTCTGCAGACCCCTGCCTTCTGGGGGTATGGATGTCATCCTGCTTTCCAGGACCTCCCAAACCTCCGTTCTTATTCTCATCATTAATCACCTGCTGTTGATCCCTATCCTGCTGATTTGTTAAGGGTCTGGGATTGTGGGGATATTTCTGGAAGAGTTCTTTTTTGCCTGCGTTCTGTTTTATTCAGACTCATGGAAAGCCTCAAAAACTGGATTCAAGGTGGCTGTTGTTCCTCCTGTGGAAATCATTGGTTCTTGGGTGTTTAATGGACAGATAAGGAAATGCATTAATTACAAAGCATGAGAAAAACTTGATAAAGATTTGTTTGAGCTGTGTGACATGGTGCACCCAGTTACATGTGTGTGCTGGTGGTGATGGTGAGCCACCTCCAGCTCATCTGTCCTTGCTCATGCACCCCATTGCAAAGGAAAACAACAGTTTTCTGCAGGTGTTAGTGATTAGTTTGTTATCTGGGTGACATTTAAAGCTTTGTACTTTTTAACAAGAGATCTGTTTGGCAAAGAAGTACACGAAGAACAAGTGTTGGGAAAATTCATGGCTATAAAATACAACTGCAAAGAGGCTTTATCACAGTGATGGCCACAGCACTTTGTTTTTTGCCCATTAACTGTTCCTGTTGTTTGCAGATATGTGAAGCGATGAATTCCAGACTTACTGGCTTGCTGTAAACACCAGTCTCTTAAGAAACATCCAGCGTGCTTAATCACCGAGAGTTATTTAACTCCAGAAATTATCTGTTAGGGTTGGGGGCAGATTCCCGGTGAGCTGCACATCACCTGTGGGCACAGCCTGGTGGCAATGCCACCATCAGCTCACTCTGCTCCTCTCTGCTCAGCACAGCACAGCTTCTCCCCAGATTCGGCGCTCTTCTTACCACAGAGAAGAGTTTCACCTATCCATTTATTCAAACATAATGTGCTTTTATGGCCTTTTATTTCTTAACTGTTGAAAAGTCACAGCAGATTTTTACGGTCTCAAATTTATATTGCACCAGTTGTTGGATAGTTTAGTGCCAGGGGGAAACACTCCAGTTGGAAATTCAGGCTTTTTATGCCACCGTAAATTCTGTGGTGGCGGATGTAAGCCACAACAGTGGGTATGGATGAGGAACATGCCTGTGGCCAGTGAAGGGTACGTGACTGCACAGAAGCTGTGCTGTCCTTTGGAACCCAGGCCCGTTCCTTTGGGAACATCACTTGACTTCGGAGTGGAAAAAGATTATTAGCTGTAGGACCCAGGGCCTTGATTTCTTTTCAGTCAGTTAAGATTAACTTGATCCATTCAAGTATCCTGTTGGTTTGAGGATCCAAACTAGCCTCTCTTGAGTGCTCTTTCTTTAAAGGTTTGCGATACCCCAATGGGACCAACCAATTACTGTAGATTTATGGGGTTTTCAAACTGCTGAAGGCTCTGAGTGGCTGGAGGCACCCTGGGACATGATCCTGCCTCCAACAGTCCTGCCTTTTCCTCCCTGGAGCCCATGGGCCACAGGCAGAGCACAGGGATGGGTTTTCCCCATGTCCCCCGTGTGTCTTTAGCCTGTCTTTGCTTTTCCTTCCCCTTAATAGCAATAACGGTAAAGCTGAGCAGCAGGAGACATAGTGCAATGCCCATAAAACCTGAGGGAGTGTTTTATGAGCCCTGACATTTGATGAATAACAGCCGCTGAAAAATTTATCCAATGGTTTATACTTTAGAGCTTTTTCTGTAGGAAGAGTTTTTGAGCAGTAAGAAGACGGGGGGTTGGGATGCAGTATTTTTTGTGGAAGCCACTGTGGCTGCTTGCGAAAGCTGATGGGCTAATTGCAGCTGGCTTGGAAGAGGAGTTCGGCTTTGGGACCGATTAATCCCACTTAGAGGCAGCTCTGGAATATGTGGGAGACATAGCTTTTCCTCCTCGTGCCATAGCAAAATACTCTACTCTATGCTGTCCTGTCCTATCCTAAAAACTAGCTCTATCAACTAGAAACTGCAGGAGTGTGAACTAATTACTAGAGGCTTTTGTAAGAGGGTGCTAAAGCCTGCATTTTTGGAGGTTAGTGTATGTTTTCAGCCTCACCAGAAACACCTTCTCTGAACTCCCCCCAAAATTATTTTCTTACCGATGAATGCGTTATCTTGTTTTCCGATCGTGTGTCTCTGCCAGGAAATGTGTTGCTAAAGAAACAGCAATTATGCTGGAAAAACTTACTGGATAATGGAAAGCTATTACATTAGTAGTTTTGAGATTTAGAGAATCTGGGAGTAATTTGATGACCGTTGGTAGAGGAATGGTGTTCCACTCCTTGTCAGCTCCTTGCTTCACTCAACAATGCCCAAATTCCCACTGGCAGCAAGGGGAAGATGTGCCTGTGATGCCACCTTGGGGTGCTCCCTCTCCCATGTCCTCCCCAGGGAGCCCCTGGGCTGCAGGGTGACTCTGGCCACAGCGTGACATGAGAGCATCAGTCTCAAGTCCACAAAGAGTTTTCTCAGGCTGCTAAAATTAGTAATTTTTTTTTAAAGAAGCAAAGATATAGGTGACACAACAGTGATATTCTCCTTGAACTCTGGCTGGTGCTGTTCAGGTTTGTTGCTACATTCTTATTAAGCTTTTTGGTGGTACTTCTTTTTACTAGTATGTGTCTAAAAAACCATCCTTTGTGAAAGTTTCTTTTAAAATGTGCATTGCTTCACCCAGGTGCCTGGAACAGCGACGCTTCCAAGTACATATTTAGACAGCCTTTTGAACGGTATTATTTGCCTGAAAATAATATACAACATTGGATAAATAACGGGTGCTTATTTTGAAGCATATATTGTTATTTCCACAAACAGACAGCTGCTCTTATCGATTAAATAAATAAATATCCTCGGTGAAGGATGCTCTGTGCGTTTTTCTCACACACGCCAGGAGCTGCCGGGGAAAGGGCTGGAATGGCCCCAGGACCGTGGGAGACCGAGGGCCGTGGGGCTGTGGGAGGATGCGGGTGAGGTGACACGGGAGGTGACAGCAAGCACATTTAATTCATTTTCACAATATACAGCTACCAACTGACTGCGTGCAGGAACAAGTTGCATGCTCGTGGCTTCTTTCCGATACTTTCCTATCATTATTGGTTAAACGCATCTTGCTCAGTGTTGGGGCGTTTATTTTTCAGTCTCTGACTTTTCAACGGGACCTGTCGCTGTCCTGCCTGCTGCTGGGCTGACGCTCGGGAGCTTATTCTGAATCTCACTGCAAAATTCAGGAATATTGAAGTAAAGGGGAAAAAAAAAAGGAAAAGAAAAGCCGATGTGATGGAGCAACTTCCCGCCCCTATTAGCCAGCAGAAGACAGCCCCCGGTCGGTTTGTTCAGGTGAGGCATTACCAGGTGAAAAAACTTTGATGTCTGGGCAGAGACGATGGAGAAAATGTTCCCAGGCTGCTTCATGCGTTAGTAATGTTGGGGCAGAGGTGAAATGAATGTGGCTTTTCACTCTATACCCTATCTGAGATGCACAATTTGGTCTTTCACAGCCTAATTCAAACATTTTTTTCATCTCTGCTTTTCTCTCTGGAAAAGATAGGGGAAAATAGGCAAAGCAAAATTCTGCTGCTTTTCTTTTTTTTTGGAGAAAGCAGAGCAGGAGCCTGAGGGGGGCAGGAGGAGCATTTGCCAGGCTTAAAGGCTTGTTAAAGATTGTACCTGCATAGCTCTTTCCTTGACTGTTTTTTAAAAGAGTCTTTCTTTTGTCATTGCATTTTGCGCTTTCTCACTGTGCTCCTTCCTGTATCATTAATCCCAGCGGTGTCTGAACTGTGGTCTCTGGGTTTCCCCGGCTCAGAGACCTGTGGCGAAGGCACTGTCCTCTGTGAAATGCAAAGGGACAAAAAGCAGTTGTGCAATGAAATGTGTAAAATAGATGGAAGGAAGGAGGCGTTGCATGGTGCACGGTTATCGTCTGTGTTCCTGTTGATGGGCCTCGCTGCAGCGAGATGCAGCTGAAGCTGAGAGTTTATTAGGATTTAAGATGCTTTGAAGTCTCTACGGGTGAGGAGACCGTCCCCAGTAATATTAGGTAGAATAAAATATGATGCAGGCGCTTTTGCCTCAAAATATAAGTTGTCTGCACTTTGATGAGCAGCTGGGAGGAAAATACCATTTAAAGGCAATTCCTTTCATAATTCCCCTCCATATTTTTTCTTTTTCTTCCCTTTTGGTGGCTGAACAGCTGAGCCCACGACAAGAAGGAAGGGCAAACTCATTCTGCTTGTAGGGGATTGGACCCATCTCGGGGTAATGTCTGTGGGAGCGCAGAAGGTCAGTGCCCAGAAACAGTGAGGAACAAAGGTGTTGAATTCAGGGAAAACAGTGTGTTCAGGAGACTGACTCCTGTCCAGGCTGAGGCTCGTGAGGCTCAATGAGTCACTGTTCAGGGGGGCAATACGTATAAAAATTTGTTTGTGTACAAATTCCCCCCTTTCCATGGGGTGAATTAGAGACACCGTGTCTTTAGCTAAAAAAATAGAATCTGTGTTAATGAAAATACATTACAGTTTTCTACACTTTTCTACACATGGCAGTCAAAAGTGCATTTTCTACTATCCTTTTCACTGTTTGCACAAATATCGAGCAGCAGCGAGCAAGGGGCTGAGGCTGGTGGTACCGACACCTGTATGTTGTGCTCAGTGAGATGTGGTTGCCCAGATGGGCAAAGCCTGAGCATGGGTGCGACGAGCTGCCATGGAAGGACGTTGCTGATCATTGTGGAAAGAGAAGGGCACTTTTTTTCCATGGTGTTTCTCTACATCATTTACAACAAAACAAAACAACAACAACAACAACAAAAAAATCTGCCCTATGGTCCAGTAAACCAAATCCTAACTAAATAAATAGAAATGGTCTGATTTGGAGGAAAGTTGTTACAGATGCTCCAGTTCTAAATTTTAGAGGAGGGTCAGACTGTCTTTCCCACTGGTAAAACCTTCCAGCTCTGACAGCAGACGGCATCGGTGCTGTACTGCCCTTCCTGGCAGATCCCTTATTCAAAGCAGGGAATAAAGCTGGTAACTCTGCTCATCCTAGGGCTCTTCAGCACACTCGCCCTCTCCCCACAGCGCCTGTTATTATGTTTCATGCAAACACTCATTACTCGCAAATAAATTTTTTATTAATCCCATCTTCTGTACATAATAATTTTGAGTCTGGTACTGTATCGTATGTTTTATTGATGCCCAGACCAGTGGGATCTACCTCCTTTTCCTTGCTTGCACAGCCAAAGCGTTTGCTAAGGGAAGGTCTCCCTTTGGGACAGCGCTGCCACGGACCCCAAGCTCCATCTGCCCCCATGTCAGCAATCACGGGTCCGACAGGGAAATCCAGAGCCTTTCCCCAGGCAGGAGATGGTAAGCAGCTTTGTAATGCTATTTCTTGTCCTTTTTCTAGTCCCTAAAGTCTTGTTTCCAACTGATTCCCTTAATTGCCAATGTGCCTTTTGAAATTGCAGATTTTCCTTGCTAATGGGATTATCTGAGGTGTTGGTTGCTCTAACACCACCGCACAGACTCCTGCAGGGGCCCAGCCCTGACCCTGGGAGCTGGGACCAGTCTCCAGCAGCAACAGACTCCTCATTAAAACACTTTTATAACCCTTCCAAAGCAAGAGCCATACCCAGGTTGATTCTGCTTTATCCATACTACTCTTTATGATTTCCCCATAGACATCAGCCTTGTTCATTCCCAATTCTGCCCCGGCACCTTTCCTTCTGCTTGACCTTTGCAGAGCAGAGTGTCTTCCTTGAACCCATTGCCACCTTGGGCAGTTTGTAATGCTCCTCAGCCTCTAGCAGCCCATCTTCAGCAGGGATTTGCCAGAGCTTTTTTCCAGTGATTGGCAAATTTTCCATCATACTGACTTGATGTGCCCTCTAGGTCATGACTCCCATGTCCCAGGAATGATTTCTCCTAATTATGGTGTCTGTAACTCTCTGCCAAGGTAATACAAACATCTCCTTTATCCTTTCCACCCTGTGATTTGGGTTGCAAAGATGCAAACGGGTCCAGCGGAGGGCCACGAAGATGATCAGAGGGATGGAGCACCTCTGCTATGAGGACAGGCTGAGAGAGCTGGGGTTGTTCAGCCTGGAGAAGA